>JAQFXM010000376.1:0-53431 GCA_034693345.1 Entomobrya multifasciata
CATTTTTCTGTGGTATAGTACCAACTTAACTACTAATCCACCCACCATGACTCGTGGTCAATATCATGTACTAGGTGATAGAAAATATAAAATGTTTGAAAATTTTGAGGTGATTTTATAATTTTTATACAGAGCTTATGTATGCATTTCTCCTGTTATGTACTTTGACATGCGAGAAATCGTACTGTGTAGTGTTCAGTTTATGTACTCGTTGTCAACATAACAGCGTCTTTGAGACGGCATCCCGCATACATTTAGTGTAGTACCTCATTTTGTGATATACATACGTTATATATACTCTAAGTAGCACTGACTGTCTACTCATCCATTTCTAATAATATCAAGCAGAGTCACACAAGATGATGATGATGGCAATAGTGAAAATGATGATGATGACACAAAAGAAAGATAAGGTATGTTTCTTCTTTTTGTGTGACTGAGAGAAAGAGAGTGAAAATAGAGTAAAAGGTGATGAATAAAAAGATAAAAGGGAAATGAAGCTAAAAAGCAATGATGCAAACAAGAAAAGTGGGAACAATGATTTCAACTTATATCATTATAAACTTTTTTTCTTTCTCAGACACACAGCTTTCCACTTTTCCATATGTTCACCATACAACAGTCAGTCACTCAAGACAGTTAAGTCTTTTCATTCATCTACCTATAAATTCTCGAAACCACTTCGTCGAGAAAATTATAGTTTATTTTTTTCACTCCATATTGTATTGGTTTGACAATGCAGAAGCACATACACCTACACACATTACATTTACTTTCCCATATGCTTGAGAAGAGCAAGTACATACCAGTCAAAAAATCTGTGGAAATTGATATGAAAAGAAAGAAAATGGAAATCAAATGACAAATAATGGTGTTCCCATTTTTATGGATATACATTCAATTCAGATAATAGAGATATACAGATTTCTAAATGTCTCTCAATCACTTTATGGCTATATATATTTTTTTGCTCACTTCAAAACTTAATGCCGTTTACACTGATTGATGGGCACGGTGTTTTCCACTGTGATGCTCCTTTAATATATATTTTTTCAGCCCCTTCCATATCTTCCATTTAAGTAACATTGACAATCAATGACAAAACTGAAAATAAGCAGGAAAAAATAATGGAAAGAGCTTGTACTTTTCAAAGTACAATAACTGATGTTTGTCTATTGATTTCACGGCGATTCCTTTATTTTTTTCCTCTGATTTCCCCTTCGTCGTATCATTATCAGCTACATCATCAAACTATTATTGTTGTCGTTTGATTTCAAAGATGACAAAAAAATGTACTCAGCAGCTATATATATCCTCCTTGTCTTGTCCTCATACTGCTGAAGTAAGTAATCATCGTAATCATTATCAAAAAAATTCTTTTCAGCTGAAGCAGGAAAGTAAAATACACGTGACATGACAAAAAGTTACCATTTCACATCTGTCACTTACAATGCCATAATATCCTCCTTGTATTTTCCTTTGAAAAAGTCAAGATTAGAGTATTAATAATAATAACCTATCTTCCATTTTTTTGAACTGTTAAAGAAATGGGGACAGGCTGCTGACGGTGTGCTTCTTGAGATTTTTTAAATGTTACGCATGAAGAAGCTTTGCATATTATACACTCGTTTTCATATCATATTTTTCGAGAGAAACCACGCAGAATAATAATAATAAGGAGGAGTGGAAGCAGAAAATGGAGAAAATAACCTGACATTTCTGTTACTTGCATTGTCAAGATAGACACATGATATAAATGAGAAGCTTGAAGCCATTGTGTTGTGAGAGAAAAACCATAAGACAACCATATGAATGAGCTTATCGGATCTCAAAAAATGTGACAAGAACGGAATGAGATAATTTTTTTATGCTGCTGCTATGCTCTATCTTACTTTTTGGTTTGGATGGGTGAAAAACTTTTAATACCATAAAAAACCAAGCCAATGAAATGGGTTTCTATACAAAAAAAAGTGTGTATCATTTTCAGCATATGAATTTTCGACCGTCCATTCTCTTCCAGCAACAGCGTGCTTTCTACCTTTAACCCTCTTATTTTTCTGGTATTAATCATTTGCGCTAGTGAATAATAATATGTGTACGCTTGCTTGCTTTGAGAAGAACAGTTTGCAAAATAAAAATGAAATCCCGAGAAAGACGTGATAGAATCCCTTTCAAGTTGTGCAGTGGGGATGTGTAAGAAAAGTAGAAAAAGTGGTATACTATAATCGCTATGGGTAAATACGTTATTTTTTAAATACAGAACTCACAAAGAATGTCATGAGAAATGTGATTAGTGATGAGAGTGGGGTAAAGAATGTCAAAAGATACGCTCTCTTTTTTCTTTATTGTTACCTTCCCCGAACACATTCCGTACCTTCAACTCTTTCCCTTTCTTGGAAGAAATACAAATCCAAAAGCACAAAGACGAAATGGGGAACATGAGATGAGATTTCAAAAAGATTCTAACAAATATATATGGTCACCCTTTTTCGAGCCTGTCTCATGCCAAAACCAGACTGTTTTTCTTTTTTACATCATTTGGTTTTTATACATGTTTTTGCTCTTCGTCATGAAAAAATGGAAAAAAGGAGAGATGAAAGCTTCAAAGATTATTACCATCAAAACGATCTATATTACACAATTTAAATTTTCTGTTTAAGGCATCTCAAAATTCAGTAAACTTTATAGTAGAATGACTACCTTTTTAGTATTCAAGAAAAAAATATGCCTCCAGAAAAAATTTGATTTTCTGTCTAAGCAACCACTGTCATCATTTCACTTTATTCCATCCTTTCACCAAAGTTTTCACTCCATCATGCAATGCGTCCTTTCTTTTACTACGCTTCTGGAAACAAAGACAGCCGTCTACGCATTAGAATTTATCTACGACTATTTTCCATAGTTTACTTTCCCTTTGCATGTTTTATAATAGTACCGGCTACCATCAACCATCCACTCAACCGGTTTTTTTCTCAAGGCATCTGGTCTACAGTTCTATTTTCTAGTGTAATTCACAAAATGAACGAATAATTTTTACAGACATCTGATTCGCTTTGTTTAATTTTTTTTTGAAAGCAGCATTTTGTATACGCACTCGACTCGCACATTGTACATTTCCCACCTTGTCATAATCACACTCTAAATACACATAGTTATAGCAAATCATGCACGCTTTTTTGTTGCGTTATCCTCTTTTTCAATATCAGAGGTTTTTGTATGTGAAATAAAATTTTACCTACCCAAAATGATAATTTTGTTCTACACGCGGGACTATGTAAACATCCATCCCTGTCTTGAGCTGCTATTGTGTGCGTAACTTTTTTTGTTACATGGCTATTTAATGTGAGAATGATAGGGACGAAAATAGTACGTAGGATGGCAAACGGCAAACAAGGCTGAATGCAATTTGTTACCTGACTGCTCATTCTCATTTCTCCGCATTCGCTCACACAAATACCTGGTCCTCTGTTTTTGTTCTCTTATCAAATTACATCTGCAGTGAGAGAGGGCAAATAATAAATTATAATATGGAATGCATAAAACATGATCCTGTACAAAAGAGGCAAGAGAGACTGTTCTGCTAGTCTCTCTCCTCCGCGTGTATGTGTGTGTCTCTTCACTCGCGTCGAAATGAATTATAGAAAATGTAAAAATTATCTCTCATCATCTAGAGAGTAGCATAACGTGTGCGTCAAATGCTCTCTCTCTCTCTTCCGTCTCTTTGTTCTAGTATGCAACTATATCTTACTCATTTTCTAATATAATAATAATATAATTTTCCCCCGTCTTTTACTTTCCCACTACGCTCACCCAGCACAAAATTTTGCATTTAAGTGTATTACATTACTAACGATAGGAAAGGGAGTCCACCAGTCGAGTCGACGAGTCACCATGAAGGATTTATAGGAACGTAGATCACCACTAGCCAAGGCAGCAAAACTCTCTGGAAAAGCAGGGATTCCTTTTTTTATCCAGAGGACAACATAAAACGTTGATACTATTGTGTGTAGAAGGAAAAAAAGTCAAATCCCAGTTTAGATTGCACATTTTGTTTACCACCACCATATACTGGCATCGCTGCTGCCACTACCACCTCTCCTCCGTTTTCATTCTCGCTGATCTTGCTCATCATCTCCCATGTCATGCATAATTTCAAATAATGGTATCAAAATTAAAATGTAATGAGTAGAGCGCAACGATGCTTTTCTGCTACAGTCAACCCTGCACGCAATTTTTATAGCTTTTCTACACATAGCTTTATAACTACTTATCCTCTCACTCTGTCTCTCTCTCTCTCTCTCTCTCGCTCACCCCCACTATTTCAAGTTTTTGTTTTTCTCTCTTCTCCCGGATTTGATATATTGTCCCACTGGACGAGTTTTGGATCACTTGAGTTGAGTAAGTAGTGTGACAGAGACTTGACGGGAAAATTATAATCACATTGGAATAGACACCTGAGGTTGCGGTTTTATGACCCACAGGAATGTGCTCCATCAGTAAAAAGTTTTAATTAAATCCCTTGAGTACCATGCCACAAGTACTTATAACATCCAACAAAACACACACAGTTGTTGGCAAGCTTTTTTTAGAGCAAGGAGAAAAACGAAGAGAAAGAGAGCTACGAGGAAAGGATAGCTGGCTATGTTAAGAGAGAGCGAGTTAGAGACAAGAGGGAAAAAAGAGTCATATATCCACACATGCATGAATAGTTTTGCTCGTAAAATGAACGTGTAAAATTTATTTCAATAATAGACGACCACAAAAATATATACTTTTACATGGTTCACTGACATTTTTTTTTCGCTTTCTGTGTGTGCTTTCCATCAACTTGTTATAATTTTTGTTATATAAAGTACGAGAGAGATGTAGAAAAAAAATTTGTGCTCTCCCTGCAGAAATAGATTGTTTTGATTGCTGAGTTTACAGGATTTCATCTGCAGATAATTCTCTACGAAATGTATACATTGTCTGAACTGTGTCTCCTGTTATTATGTAAGATACTTCCACAGAATATATTGCATATTTTGTAACTTTCCTTCAACTGTTTTCAGTTTTCAAGGAGAAAAATTCGAAAGAGCGAAAAGAGAGAGAGACGAAGGAAATGGATAATGGCAAGCAAAGCTGGATGCCATTGCCAGCTTAGAAAAATCTCATTGAGGGAAAGGAAGAGATTCTCTCTCTAAAAATATAACTATTCATTTTGTAAGTTTTCATGTAAAAAATAATAAAACCAGCGAATTAATCAAAGGCATTTGAGTTTCCACATCAGTTACTCTTCCCATAGAGTCTGTCATACTTTTTCAAATAAAGATATTACCCATGAGCCTTTATTGAATCTACGACTCTTCTCCAGTGCTCCTCTATCTTTCCTGCATCCTCTTCTCCTAAAATAACAGTTGGACGGAAAATTTAATGTAATATTATTGCGGAGTATATGACAAAAGATGATTTAATAGAGTATCCTTCTAGGATTATGTATATTTTTTGCTCACCCCCACAAAACTGGTGGTATATGTGCCCTGTTCACAAGATACAATGAATGTTCCTCTATTTATTATATCCGGGGTCTATCCACTAAAATGTCCACGAGATGATTCACAAAATGACAAAGGAGTTGGCATTCAAGTCTTTCACTTTTTTTAGTTACATATACCCACATACACATATACTATTATAGATGTATAGATGAGAGATTACTCATGAAATAAATCGGTGAGAGGAGAAAGGGAAGATGCAGCGACGCGGTTGCTCATAATCATCCCTTGTGTGCGCGCTACACCAACTAAAAACTTTTTCCTCTGCTTTTACCACACTACATCAGAAAAATAACTATTAGGGAAGTTGAGGGGTACATATATTTGTGCTATAAAAATAATACGGACAACTTACTAAAATACATGTCAGTTTGCCTATTATTTTTTCAAAAAGAAACATTAGTTTAAAAAAAGCTAAACTAACTTGAAACTCACATTTTTTGAGTTGTGTTTTTTTTATTTCTGGAGGGAATAAATGAAGGCTACCTCAAATAACAAAAACAGTTGGATTCTTTTGTAAATGGATCAAGAAGCCCCGTCATTACTTTCAACAAGTATATACTTCATTTAATGGGTTAAAATATCACATCACAACATGACGACATGTATAAATAAAGGGAAAGCAAATTTTTTCTAATAAAACTTCTACAACAGCCCATCACAATCATGTTTTTCTCAAAAGTACGAAGGGAATAAAAACATTTTTATTCAAATTCTGTCGGGGGTAGCAATATAAAAGTTACAGCTATCCATTTTTTTTTACCTTCACTCCACTTACTTTTCAAAAAAATATATAGTACGCAGTTATTATGCGGAATGCCATCCGCAGTTTCAGTTTTATTTGTTAAGCCATCATTTTTTTCCAAAAGGAATACGTACTTGACTGACGTTACAATTTTGGAATTAGTTTTTCCAATGCATTATAAAAAACCAAAAGTTCCTAAACAACTAAAGAGATAAAAAAAACCACCTCACATGATTTTCCTTTTTTATGAGCAGTATACATAATAAATTCTTTAGTAGTAGTTCATGCGTCGGAAACACATTATTTTTATTTTACTTCTTTTTGTGAAATTATAAAAATTACTGTAGAATTTTTATTCAGGTTACCTGTTTCCCAGTACGATTCAGGCGTTAATGTATAATAAAATGACATCAGTTGAATGACATGACGTGCTTTGTTGAATATTATAGCTGAATTCGGTTCAAAACACACAGCATCATCATCGTTAAGTCTAGAAAAAATACTCAAAAGGGTTTTTAAAAGAGTTGTGCATAAAAGGGAGAAATTTAGTTTTTAGTACAAAAAAAACAACAACGTAAATGCTATAGGGCAGTTTTTGCATGAGAAGACAAGCTGAGCACAACAACAATACATTCTTCAAATTTTGTGTGTAAGCTTGTCTCATCATCGTCAGAAAGGTAGAAGGACAAGAATTTCTTTTCATGTAGTTATGTTTTTCTCCTTAAATATTCATGTGTTTGTTGGTAGTTGAAGCATTTTTTTGTTGTGTACTTGTTACATATTCTTTTATTTTTCTTATTTCTATTACTTTTTCCAAGCTACAATCCAATATTACGCTCAACTTGTCAACGTTAAGATTGACATTTGAACGCAGATACAGTTATAAATAAACAAAAAAAATCTAAAAATATACAAAATCGCAAAAGAATGCACGCATACCACACTACATGCATTTTAAAACGGTAAAATATGCATGCGACTGTGACGCAGGTTTTGGGTGCATTGGGGAAAAACTACATTTTGGAAACAACGAGTTTCTTTGCAACGTTTTATAAAGAATTGCCCAAATCAAAAATAAAGAGCCTTTACTAGATTTGTACCTTCATATTTTATACGATTTACATGTTTGTGCGTTTTGAGTAATGCTACCACATAAAAAAATGTATAGGTTTACCCCATATTCCTTTCCTGGAAATGCTTGCCTGGTCTGTAGGAATACGTTGACGATGGAAAGAGCAGATTTGACTTTTCCTTTTGGTTGGATCTAGAAATGTTGCCGTAGTCTGCAGTTGACATGAATCGTGCCCCTTATTGAAGTTCACCAAGCTGAGAGAGAAAGAGTGTGAGACGAGCGAGAAAAAGCAATGAAAATGCAAGTTTCTCAAAGTGTTCCACTACCAGGAAGAAGAAAAGTTGAATAACCAATTCTGTCCGTCTCCTCAAATTCTCTCATACTGTGAATGGGTCACTACACCAAGGAGCAAGCAAGCAGCAACCATCACCACAAGAAACTCTCTTTACTGCTTGCAAACTTATACAAGTACATAAAAGGTAGGTATATGTACATTTAGTATGAAGCATTCATGCATATATATTATATATAGTATATTCTTCACAAGGAAGGAAGACAGAATGAGAGAAAGAGGGAAAAGAGTCACTAGCAACTACACCTGCTGTTGTTACTTTTACTCCCATCTGACTGACTGAAGAGAGTGAGTTCTTGTAGTAAGCAAAAGGCACAGGGACAAGGCTATTAGACATAATAATAATAAGGTACATAGCTACATACTTGTCTTTTACACACTACAACGATATTATGTTCATAGTGGCATGACACGTCTGTCTGTAAAATATACTAGAACTAAAACTTATACATTATTATCTAAGGGATATAGTTATGTATGGAGTACATCGCATCGGCAAAAGGTAGAAAGTTTGACATGCCGCCTTTCCCCATTTTCCCGGAAACTTTCATTTATTATTATTAGTTTCTTCTTCCAGAATAGATATCCAATATCCTTTGCGGTAACTCCTTTTCCCTCTCTTCTGCTTTCTTGCACACAGCACATCACAACAATATGGATTTTAAGCTCATGTGTATTACTTCAATCAACAAAAAACTATCTATGAGCTCTGCACAATATGTACAGTTGGATGAGACACAAATCCTGCGTCTATTATTCTACGTCGTACACCGTGATATTTTATTCTGTACAGAAAATAATAATTTTTTAAAACATTCATAGCATACCATGTCACCAGACTTGGCAAAATCTTGTTTGGTTCTTCATATTGAAGAATCACAATAACTTTGAACCTGGTATTATTACTTGTCACAAATTATACAAAATCCCAATTACAAATTATATTGGAACTGGCATTTATGTAACTGCCAAAACAATTCGTTACGTTGATACTGTTTACTCCTGTCTGTCTGTACATGCGGTTTTTCATCATAATTAAAATGTCATTTTGGGGATAACACAAAATACTAAAGGACAAGGACAGGTATGACAAATGTAAGTTTAATAATGGCAGGGCGATATTAATATTAGCTGGGCAAGAGGACTACACTACAACAGCGTGTTATCGTCGTTGGAACTATATTGCCATTGGATAGCTGTTATTAGTTTTTGTTCTAAGAAAACCCGTCGTGTCGACATTCTCATCACCACATTATCATTTCCTGTTTCTCAAAGTAAATTCATACATCAATTGTGTATAATAATATGCTACTTTTCTGCATGGTTGGATAAAGATGATGACAACGATGGGTAATATAATACATGACATGCAATGATATGTGGTATTACAATCAAGTCATCCATGTGCACTATATCGGAAAATATGCTGTAATAAAATAGCAAAAGTAATCTCGTCCCTGTCCATATAATACCATGTAAGTACATCACTATCGCCATCATCATCGTTGTAGTCATCACGAGACTCATAATAATATGAGATATCATTTCGAGTGGTCAAATATTAGTTTTTTCTACTAGGACCATACGTACATACATGCTACTGCATCATCACCAAAAGAAGAAGTTCCTTCAAGAGTTCCAATAATATTACTACTTTTCCAAACTACCACTACTATTATTATTGTACCACCACCACCGCTACCACCTCCTCCTCCTTTGCTAGCCTTCACAAAGTCCAGCTCGTCGCTGGTCTGGTGCTCCAGTACACTATATCATTTGTTCTTGGGTTTAGTAGCTGGAAGTTGGACAAAAAAGATTTATAGTAAATCTGAACCTCCTGCATGTATGGAATAGTCGTACAAACACACACACAGACATTCACGCAGTTGGATATCAGAACTCGATTTTCTGACCACGGCTACCACGACCACCACACACCATCAACTACAGGCCATGCATGGCCTTTTTTTTACGGTTACCGCTATTGCACATCTTATGGCTATTACGACATTGCACTTTTCCCACTTGTGAGAGAATGAGAGAGACCCTTTCGAAAAAGTGGACGACGACATTCATAAGAGAAGCTGGAAGCCATGTAATAATATATGCTTTTTCACCCTCAAAGCAAAGAGAAAATATGCTTTTTGCAGAGAATCCTCGGATAGCCCACAAAAACAGCTTACATGTCTTGCCGTTAAAATGCCATGTTTCTTCTTTCTCCCATCGAAGCTCCATCAGCTATCTCCCTGACTGCCTTTCCAGCCGAAAAAATGGCCATCCAGTAATATATCCGTGTGCTTGGGAGAGAGTGTGCAGTTTGCAGTTGTGGGCTGTCCTTCATTTCAGCAGAATTATGGATATCATCATATGTAATACATATGTTGAGAAGGAAAATCGGATTTTGCGAACAAGTTGCCCATGGCACTATAGAAAACTGCAGTGTTTGCTTCTGGTATGTTAGCGGTGGTGGACAATCAAACCAACTCTCTTGAGAATTTCCCTGCTACACATTCAGACAGTGAGCTTTGGAGGAGCATTGTGATCGTAATATATGTTTCCTCTCTTGTTGTTATTTTATTGCTCATGTGATCATGCTGATGATGATCGTACATGTGAAGTTGGCGCGGTAGCGGTATTATTATCATAAAATATATTTCGTTACTTTCACTGGAGCAAAAAAGATCAAGGAATATCTTCATACAGAGAGATCATCATGAATAGCATGTGTGTGTCTGAGTGTGTCTGCGGTGTGAGTAGTGTGGTTGTACAAGACAAATAATTTTATATTCTTCTATGTTTTATTACAAATCTAGTCGTAACGTAAGAGCAAGAGAGCGAGAAAGGGAGCGTAGAAGATTGGATTCTCCTGCTGAGGATTCTTATGCAGCAAGTGATGGCGGTGGTGGCAACAACATCTCAACTTTTACCACCACCGCACGCCATCACCATCAGATATTACAAGAGAAGTTTACACACATCCACATATCCATATGAGAGGAGATATTACCACTGACTACAACAACAAACACATTGCAATGAAGGCTGAGAGAGTGTGACTGGGAGAGAGTGAGAGGAGGAGATCCTCTTTTTGCTGAATTGAATGAATAGGTACATCATAAAATATAACGTGTGTGTTTCTCTCAAGTAAGTTGAAGTAGTGAAGAGGTAAGCAAAGCAGGATCATTCATGCATGGAACACGACAGTCTTTCTCCCTCTCTGCCTCCCTCCTCCCTACCCCAGCAAAGGCACAAGACAAGTGATAGTTGCGTCCGCATGAGTGCATGTTCTTACAAGTTCATGAATACTCAAAATCTCAACTTTCCAATACATTACCAAGTATAAATATAAGCATAATATTAAAATATTATGGGTTGCTTGCGAATAGATACGTTTTTTGAAAGAGCAAAAACTGAATAAAGCATGTACTCTATTAGCTATTTAAAGTGGTGCGATTTACTTTTTTTGCTTATCCTGAATTCTTGTACTGGTTGGATCGGATATCGCTCTGGCTGCCGATCCTGTTTTCTTTGTCCTCTCCAAACTACATGTTTGGGGATGCTTACGCATGGTTATGTTTAAAACTGCTGAGTCATATGCTGGCACTAGTTACAAAGCACGCTATTATCATACAATATTACTTGAAATCGGCCTCCTTCCACGATAATTCTATTAAGTTTCAAACAAGTATTTGTGTAAGGCCTCCACAATTCCAAACAGACACACTGTCTCAAATATCCAAAGGAATTTTGGAAAGGCAACACACAAGCTCAATAGGTTACACGAATTGTATGAAAATTCGGTTGTTGTGTGGGTTTTCTACCAAGTACATTACTTCGTTTCTCAATTTGCCGTTTTTGTCATGAAACATTGCAACTTAAAATGGCACACAGAAAACCGGCTAAAGCTCCACAAGAAGAATGAGCAGTGGTTCATATGATGATTATTGTTGTTTGTTGAGTACGCATTCAAATTTCTCCTCTCTTTTGAGACAATATTATTTTGTGTACACCTCACATATAATACAACTACACCCAACTAGAAACGGTACATGTTTCAACAATAAAAGGAACTGAACATTTTCATTGCAGTAGAATCAGTAGTAGAACAATAATAAAAATAAAATGTTAGCGAAAACAGTTCGGCTTTTCTAAGACCAAAAAGGAAAGGGACCATTTGCATTTGTATCCAATTTCAAAAAGTCATCCTCCCTTTCTCTGTTATTTGAATGTTTGTGTGAAAGTATGACCAAAAGAGAAGGAGAGAGAAAGGAATAGATATACGCTTTCACTTTGTAAAGTTACACAACATCAACTTGGAAGGAGCCAAAAGAGGAAAAGGAATAAGAAAATGAGAGAATGTTTGACGGTGCGACACACACACACACACTCACAATTCACACAACTGCTTGAGAATGTGTGAATATTATGGCTGACTATTTGGTGTAGAGAAGTGAGCCAAAACCAGAAATTTTCGACTTCCTTTTCACTTCTCCACTTTATAAATATATAACGCATAATATTCAAGCATATTATAATGGAATATTTATGTAAGTGTGGTATACAACTAGTGTATAGTCTCTTTTAGGATAGACAGCAAGAGGAAACTATAGCTTCCGTCCATCCAATTGTAGCTCGCAATTCAATGTGTGCTTATGAGAGAAACCCTAGAGGTATTAATATTGGAAGACGAACATTTTAGACGAATATCACAAGACTTTTGTAGCAAGTAGTCATGCATCGTCTTGCTATTTATATTGAATATGATAATTTCTCAGCTGGACTTCCCGTACGCTAAGTTTGCTTCTCGTTTGAATGCTTTTCCTTTTCCCTCTTTAAATAAAGTGGTAGAAAAAGACAAAAGGGAACAACGGCTGTTACAAAACGACACGAAAATCTTACCAATGTTTCCTTTTCAAAGGAGACGAAGAAGAAGAAGGATAGTAATATTGCAAGTTGCAAGACGATTACAAGTTGAGCATGTACACACACACAGGGCATGATGGTACAGACCACAGTTTACTTGCATCAATTGTTAAACTTTAAAATTTTGTGTTTGGTTGTGTGCTTCTGCTCATGTATGTGTGTGGGATGGTCAAGAGGCACAAACGAAAATCCGATGAACAGACGAAAAGACAAACCGTGACAAGGGACGCGTGTTTCCTCTCTTTGTTCTCCACCTTTAATAATAATGATGCACTCAACTTGCTGCAGTTTGTTTCTCTCCTCTTTGTATAAAATCCAAACTTCTCTCCGGACAACTACCACTTTGTTCTCTCACAAGCTGGACCGAGTGATATAACTCCCTTAGGAATATTTTTAGCTAGTTAACTTTAAACAAGCTCAACAACCGAAATCCTGTAGGATTATTTGGAATAAATATTTCAAGTGCACCTTCTCTTTTCCCTTTTTTCATCGTTATTTTCCTGCATAAACACATACAATTCATAGAACAAATTCCGATTTTCGTTATCCTCTCTCTCTCTCTCCACCCAAAAAAGGAAACTTTAGTTTACATAAACATTGGACTGGCAATCAGTTTAAGTTTATTATTATTATTCCTAGTTTCTCGTTTTCTACATTGTGAGAGAGCCTATGCAAAGAAAACAAGAGCAAAAAGCAAAAGGGAAAAGAGGAAGCAGAAAAAAACAACCTGAAAGTTTCTATTTCATTTTCTCTATTTTCAAAGACTTTTCGCTTCTCTCTGTGATTTTCTTGCTGTAGCAACAAAAAGTAAACAGTATTATTGTTGGTCAGCAGTAGCTGTGTAGCCTTATTATATCAGCAAATAATGTTTACTCTAAAAATTATGCCTATAGCATAATATATCCCCCAAATTTAATCCATTTTTTCAATAGGTAAGCAAGCAGCATGGAAGAAAACAGTTTTCAGCTTTGCTACAATTTCGATTTCTGTGTGACAAGAATCGTGAAAACTGAAAAAAGTATACTCGTAAAAACCTTCAAGCCGCCCTTCTTTCTGTCTGCTCACTTTTTTCACTACATCGCATCGCCCTCCCCGTAGACTTGATTGGAAGTTGTCTGTTTTTTTATAAAAAAAAACTTGGTTTTCTCTCATGCATGGTGTGGTTTGGTGGTCCAAGGAGTAATCGCAATAGCTACATGTTTTACAGAAGAAAAAATCTCCATTTTCCTCCTCACATACACATGCAAGCAGTAAAAATTTGTCCTTATATTATAATGTCAAGCTTTCATCCATGTGGTTTGTAAATTGTCCAAAAAGGCTTTGTAAACTAGACTGAGATGGGAGGAAAGATGAAACTGGCTAAAATATATATCGCATTGAGAATATAAGCATTAACCATAAAATGGTCATCATAACAAATATAATAATATATAAAAAAATGTACTTTTTTCCAGCTCAAAGTATTCTCTCACCCTTATAGCATTACATAACCCAAAAAAAGTAGAAGTAGTTACTCACGAGCGTACACTCAAGCGTGGAATCCTATTATCATACAGTGTAATTTAAAATGTACGGGGAAACGATGAGAAAGAGGAAAAAATAGAAAAGTTTAACCCGATCTCTCTTTCTTCTTCTCTTTTATGCTCATGATGTGAAGTATTCGACAGTGCTATTAGATTACATACATATATTATATTGATACATAAGGACAAACTTTATGAAGTATATTTTATCTACATATATACATATTTATAGAACAAACACTTTTTCTCATTGTCCCTCTGTGTGTATTTTTTTCTTCTTGGTCTGAAAAGTGAGTAGAGAAAAGAGTGCAACTCACCCAACTCTACAAAACGAAAGATACACGCTCATTCAATGAAAGCGGTGGAGAGAATTGAGTTCCTTTTCTTCCTTCTTATATTCATGCTAAAAAGTTATGCTAAAAACGTAGAATCCTCTTTGCAAGAGCGTCATGGAAAAATGCCAATATTGAGTGAATGAAAGGCTACTATACATCCTCTTTTTGAGAACAAAAAAAAACCAACCAATGAAACAGCAGTATAATGTCCATAATGTATGTTAACATAGTGTGCTACTTTACTTTTAAATGATTATAAACGGTTGGTTATAGCAAGAGAGCACACAATATATTTTTACGCGAGGATTTCGTGAATATTATTAAGTTCCCTTTTGGGATATATCCTTTTTAATATGCTATAGTGTGTGACCTGTGGAACAGACACACACATATCTCAAATCCTCGCACTCTCTTAACATCCTTTCTTTTTTAATCTGCTACAAGGGAAGAGTGGGAGTTACTCACGTGACAGCATGTATATTATTTGGTAACGCACCATGATCTCAAATTGTCTGACCAATTCCTGCACGCTTTCTGTTTTTCCTTCACACTTGACTATGGCCATGCTAATAAGTAGTAAATATGCCTTGAATTTTCTCAATTTCCATAATTTCCTTTCATTTCTGCCAACTTACATGCGTTAAAAATTACATACATGAATTTTACCCTTTTTCACAGACTTGATTTTAGACCAAGTTGATATAAGCCTTCATTATGTGTAGAAGAGTATGTTTAATATGGCCAATAATTTTGATGAAGTTTTCTTATCTTCTGCTGCCAATATGCATTTTTCATTTGAAACCTTGACTGAATCATGCGGATGAGTTGGTAAAGTACCTCCACAAATTTGGTTATAATAAAGAGAGGAAATAGGTATAAGTATGCATGAAATATCCCTATATACATATATATCGCCATAACTACCAGTTTTATTGAAGTGTCTATTGTTTCCGGAGAAGTCAACATTCGTCTCTTGTCTCTCTTTTACACCACATGAAAAGAACTCCTCTCTCTCTGAAACGAAATCACTACTACAGGCTTCAATAATAGTGGCAATAATAATAGCCCGAAAATATATGCATATTTCATTTCATTATTATGCATGGTCGATAAGTATAGTAATTGTTGAAGAAAAAAATCTTCTGGCGGAAAAGTGATCTACGGAACAAGGAAGCATCGGCATTAGAGCTGTAGTGAAGTAGGAGAAAGTGGTTTTTACTGGTGGTGGCCGCATATTTACACATAAAGCGACCAACAGTTCTCTTTGCTTCCCATCGGGAATCAAAATGCCTATTTAGAAAAGTAGTGCAGAGTATCAAAGTCAACACACATATATGCCTTGTACAATAAACATATATATAGATGCGGTAAAAGAGAGAGACAAAGCAATAGCACGGCAAAATTCCATGGAAACCAGATAGAGGAAAAAGGCTTGATTCAAAGAAACATATTATGCAATATAAATAAAGCAGTCCAACTCATTTCTACAAAAGGCCAAGCCTTTGTATACACAGAACGTTAGAATGATGCGGTTAGCTTCAAGTATTAAAATTGGTGGCGGTGGTGGTATAGTGAGAGGAAAATGCTAACTGACTCATGTACATGGGAAATTCCGCAACTTAATATACATCAGCTATTTACGTAGCGTACTAGCGGAAGGAAGGAAACTATTATAAATACATACATTACGGCAGCATGTGATTGTTTTCTGGAACTTGTCTCGACAACTATTAGGGAACGAATTGAGCCGAAGAAAGTGAGCGGAATGAAAATTTGTAGAAAACATGAAAGAGTGTAAAAGATTGAAATGGGGAAATAGAGGGAAAAGGAAGGAAAATGAGAGAAATTAGGTTCATTGCAGAACTGTTGTTGTGGTGTGGCAAAAAGGCTTATTAGTTCTTATTTACTTATTGTTTCCTTTTCCATCTGACAACAATAAATCCCACAATAACATTCCATTCTCAATTGATTGTTTTTCGCCGCACTGACGATATCGATAAATCGTTGCCAAAAGAATATCTTAATTGTTGCCCTACTGTGAGCACTACTGTCGAAATAGAAAGCCTGGCTAAAGCATACACATGCAATGTTTTAATCTATGTATGTAATGTTACAGTATGTATAAAGCACGGGCAAAAAGGTTAATTCTTGTTTGATGCCGTCCATTCCATCAAGGGATTTATGCCACGAAAGGCGCTTTTTTACTTCCTCCTATTTTTAAAGCAGGAACGATGCCGTTGTTAGATGAACAAAGGGAAAGGATGGACATATATATTAGATTATGTACCCAACAAGACGTGTGCATGCCTAGCCTCCAGCAATATAAGCGACTTTATACTTGGCAGTTTGTTATGTGATGTGTGCAGCTTGAGATTAGCGTTTGATAATACGTGTGTGCATGTAAATAAGGAAGGGAACAGAGGAAAAATGTATTTTTATGGTATAGGAGGAGGAGGAGGATGGGTGAGAGAGAGAGAACATATTAACAATGAAAACGTCCACATACCACATGCCAACATGTCAGAATTTAACCAAGTGCCTTACCGTTACCATTATCATCATCATGATCAACAGCAAACTAAAGCTATATGGGTAGTAGATGTGTATATGTGATGGCAGACTCTTCTAGACAAGAAGGCTCAAGGCTTAAACCAAAGAGCTGCCAACAAAGCTCTCCACCAATGTGACGCTCTTGTCCAAAGATATGTGAAAAGATTAATACGTACTTTTACCTAAAATTCTCGCTTGCTATATACTAAACTCACCATTTTTTAAGCTATGCATGCTCAGCTTTTGCTCATCTATGATCCTCTGCCTCTCTCTTTCTGGATCTTTTGCTATAGGGTATTATTATACTATTTAGTTAAGCACAAATGCTCTGGCATCATCATCAGACAAGACCAATATAATCATGTCTGATTGTAAAATAAGTAAGTCAAAAGAAAGAGGATGTTTCATAGTCTGCTTTTTAAAAGTGATGTACATAACAAAATAATAGTGGCATAATATGACGTGCATAAAAGCCTATTATTATGTCTTATAAAATCATTTATTACACAACTGCTACACTCTTGCCCTTCGATCAAATTTAAGAATAGAACGTGAAGTTGTGCTATCATGAAAGAAACAAGCTACTGACACAGCACAAAAATCAGGGAACCGGCGGCTTCATATCCTTTTTTTCTACTGATGCTTCTGTTGCAACTGGAATACGTAATTTCGTGTTTGTTAGAAGAGAAAAAAAATCTTTGAGTTTGATGTTCCATCCCAGTTTTTTTAGTAGATAATGCAGTCGTATTATTTTTCCCTTTGCTATGCTTTTTTTAGTATGGTTTGAGGAGCACGCCACCAACAGGCTTGACCTGCAATGGAATGGGTGAAACGTGCTTTCAATTCAGGAAGCATATGACATGTTTAACAGAGTGTAGCGGTGTAAGAGATCACGGACACTGAATATCAGGAACTTGTCCCAACGGTTTTCTTTACCGAATGCAAAGTTACAGTTGTTGATCAGTGATACCGTGTCTAATGTATCTATACATGCAAACTTGTATAAATGAATTAAGACGTGCAAAATTAGAATCTAGCACAAAAGTCTTCTTTAGCACTTTGACATGTAGATAGCTGTAATTTGCTGAAAAGTCAATAAGTTCTAAATAGAATTCATAGGCATAGTCGTATATTTTACCTTACTTAGAAGATGAAAAATTCCAAGTTGTTTCACTCTGAAACTTGTTTGTGTAGTCGACCCAAGAAATGTCACGAACGATTTCTGCAACTCCTTTGAAACAATGTTTTTACAACTGTGCTCCTGAAAAACGAGAAAAAAATACAAGACCCATGAGAAACTCATAAAATTTAAGAACCATGAAGTCATTTTTATGTTGTTCTGTTGCCAATAGGTCAAATACATGGAGTAAAGAACGAGCTTGTGTGTGTGTGTGAACAAAGAAGTGTATAAAAAGTACATTATGATTTTTTCTCTGCACGAAACCTCTAATATGTCATTGGAATACGAGAGATTGGTCGAGAATAATACAAACCAATCAATCGGAACCAACACATTGACACTCGTTTAGTGTAATATGGTTAAGGTGATAAGCCAGTCAAGATACATACATACTTTATATAGTAGGAGTACACCTGGTACCTATAGTAATCGAATATATGTACCTACGTACAAATAGCTATATATTTGCTTAGTGCTGGACATAAGCAGATCAATTCGATTTGGTAAAATACGAAAATTTCATTAGATCAGTAGAAAAATAAGTACTAATTAAATTAATTCTATTTATATTCTGATTCATATCAAAGAAATATTTAAAATTCGCTCACGTCACATGAATCCAATTTTAGTAATTAATAGAAAACCAATAAAATTCCGAGACTCATTTAGCTTATTGTTAAGTGTAAAAGTAAAATATAATTATATCAGATGCATATCAATATTATAAATTGGATTCACAAGTCTCTAAAAATTCTAATATCTGAATACAACCCCAACACTAATGCTACCAGTCATTGCAGCAGAGAGGAGAGTATGTACGTGTGCAACAAAACGACAAAAAGGACCTTTTCAACAACATATAATAATAATAGTAATAACAATGCTACAGGCACACGGTTGAACACGCAGGTTTCCATATTACCTAGTCCCTACAAAATGTCTTTTTTTCTTTCTATTTTTTTCAACTACGTATCTCCTTTTACCCACATTCCACCACCACGGCCACCAACGTGTGTCGTGGTGGCAGTATAACACCAGTAGCAAGCGCAAGCGTAGGCATTACATATTATATTGAGCTACTACTGTGTAGAGTAAGCAAACAACCAAAAAAGGGAGATCGCCTCACTTTTTTGTCCTTTCGAAAAAAAGAAAGGAGCAAATAGCACGGCACACAAGAGTACGTCCATTACTATCAGCACTACTCCACCAGCAGCAGATACAAACACACACACTCACTTTCAAATAGCAAACAGAATAGTCAGTCAGAAACAGAAAAGAGCGACTGAGAAAACGAAGCTTAGCTGAAAATATAAAAGAGATATCCAGAGGCCACCAGCTCGGTAGTAGTGTTCAGTTCACCAGCGAAAGGAGAACAGAGCAAAATAAGAGACGAAGTGGAGCTGTATTCACATCAGCAGGGTTTTTCACTCTGGCACAACACCACAAAGTTGAGCAAACGTCTGGGGAAAAAGAGAGTAGAACAGAGAGAGAAAAGCAGGATGAAAGTTGGCACTTTCCCTCTTTAGCAAAACCAACAACATCAGAGCGCACAGCAGAAGAGCTTTATATATTTGCCGGGTAGATGAAGGGATTTTGTTAGTCTGCGACCGTCGTTGGCTTCAGCTGAATTTGCTGAAAAGATCTCTCGCTCTCTCGCCGTCTTTTTTCTCTCAGTGTACATAAATAAAAAAGGACAAGTTTTTACCGACCAAAAAAACGAAACTTTTGTACAATCATATCATCTTAGAGGAAAGAGAGAAAAAAAGTGTGTCTGTGTTTTTCTACACTTTTGCTGTCTTACATTTTTTCCCTTCTTCTTCCAATCTCTATTTTTCCTCCGTGTGACTTTAGTGTGTGGAAAAGAGAGAAGTGTGCGTGTAGAAATAGAAAGAGAACAGACTGACTTTTCCTTATATATTTTTTTTCTTTATCTTTTTCCATCTTATTACTCTTTACTATTCTGTTTACCGAAACAATGGGCGATATATATTGCTTCGGAGCTTCAGAGTAAGTTGAGTGTACACAATTTTTTTGTTTTCTACAAGTTCCTCAGTTGTAAAAAAAAGTAAAGAAGAGATCTCCGGAATTGGACTACATGCGTTAGTAGTTTTTTTAGCAAGGACTTTTGGTGCCAAGGGACCTGTGAATCGAGTTCATTTTCAGACAATACACTGACAGCCAAAAGTTTATCTGATACAGACACTCTAATATTCCTACTAGCTCTCTTCTGTCGTTGTTTTTTTTCTCACTTGATGACAAAGATGATGATTTAAACTTTACCCTTTTTTATTTTACTCTCTTTGCTAAAACAACTATTCTCTCTCCTGGTTGGCATTAACAGTTTCACTGGAAAAATAAAACAAATGAACTTGTGTGCAAATGTATGTACTTTCTATCTATTTTTTGTGCAAAACGTAAGAAGAACACATTTTGTGCAATAGTGAGGATGATGTGGTGATGATACTTACTTTTACTTTAGCACTTTCACTTGTTTCTGTGTTGGAAGAAAGCAAATAACAAGCTTCTCATATTTACAAGTTAAAGTACTGCAAGAAGTGAGAAACTTGTATTCATCGGGGGGAAGTGAAAAGTGTGAAAACTAGTTCAACAACTCACATGATGCGTGTTGTAGTAGTTACTGGAGTAATGACGATGATGGTTGTAGTTTAGTTGGTGCATAAGTTGTTCATGTTTGTTTCTCTCTTGTAGAAGAAGACGTACATAATAAATTATATTTTATTGCAACCGTTTCACCAACAAGAACAACACATGCAGAGAAACAAACAAAAGTACTTGAGAGAGACCAAAGGGCACACATGATTTTTATAACTTTGTATGTATATTGCAAAGGTGGAGTACAAAGAATCAAGTGTGTGAATTTGAAGTTTGAAAACTTGTTTCGAGTTTTTTGAGCACTTTAAAGTGTCAGGAAATAAAATAACAGGCTATTCCTATTAGCGATAATTTTTTTAAACAAAGTATTCGGAGAATCTGTAGCAGTATTATTTGATCATGATTGAGAAGCACTTTGTGGCTCATCCCACCTGGCTAGTAGAATCCATCACAGAGCTTTTCCGAAAAATGTTTAGCCGCTCACCAGACGATAACGAACTGTGGGACCATAACGACAGTAAAAATGCTGGAGGAGTGAGGTATGAGGAGTGTTCCAGCAGCAGCAGCACCTCCACTTGTACCATTTCTTCTAGTGCCAACTCTTTTGGAGGATGTTGTGCTGGTGGTGGTGGTGGCGGCGGCATTGGGAAATCTTTCGGTCGCAATGGGACATCATTTCAACGAGCTAAACGACGACATTACACGTCAACCAAGCGAGACTTTAAATCCTCCACTGATTCGTCCTCCTTCTTCTTTCCTCACCGTGATAAACGCCATTTCAAAAACTACACTACAGATAAAAACCAGTGTCAGGGGCATCATCACCACCATCGACCTCATCACCATCATCATAATCATCAACTTGCAAGCAATGGTTGTGCAACTGGGTCGTACTCATCCTCATTCTCCACATCATCACCATCCTACTCCACTTCCACGTCGTCAACATCATCACCATCATCATCATTCCACCGATTTCTAGAAAGCCATTGGAAAATCTATGTTATTGTGATCTTTGTGAGTGTTGCAAACTATCTGAACTCATTGCCGGGTGATTTCGTCCACGATGACTTAAGTGCTATTAAAACGAATGATGATGTGAAAGGACACACACCAATTTGGCGGATTTTCCTTAATGACTTTTGGGGAAAACCAATGGCCGACCGAACCAGTCACAAGTCATATCGTCCATTCACAATACTAACATTCAGGTAAGCTTTAAAATTGTATTTTTTTTTCGGTGCTAACCCTCATTTTATATTAATCATTTCAAAGCCATTCTCGTTCTCTGAGCAAATCTACCAATTATAGGCTACATAAAAGACAACTTTGAAGCATCTCTTTTATTGTTGTTATTAAATTACCATCATTGTGGAACACAACAACGACAATTATTCTATTAAACCCCATTTTCTATAAAAATTGCAAGCGACGTTTTTGATTACTCTCATTATCTTGTCTCCATTCGTGGACGTTTTATTGATAGCTAAATAATGTCCGTCTGTTTGTTATTTGGTCACATTTCCTCTTTTATGTTCTACCCTGTCATTTATCATTACTACAGAACAGCATAGAGGCAACCCCACCACCAAAAAAAACTGAATAAAATGAATGAATGAGTGAAAGACTAAAAGCCGAAAAAAACAATGAGCATATACAGAAAGAATAACAGACAGAATGTGTAATGAATACAAAGTAAATATAAAAAAGCATGCCCGCATCTATCCATCCGTCCACCACCACCACCACAGCAAAATGCCACTGCTGCTCTGCTACTACACATTGTAAAAAAACAGACAATATTATATATTTTACATAGAAAATGTCCTTCTGTCTTTCTCTATATTGGCCATCAGTTTCGTTTCCGTTTAGAATACTCTACAGTCTACCGCCACCACTAGTATTCCTGCTGCTGCACACATTTTCCGCAAAATTACCCTGTCTCTTTGAATTTCACGAGAATAGGCAATAAGCATATGTAAGCCATTTGTTTAGTCGCTGTTACAACTCCTACACACACAGACATATATACATATATTTATTCAGATTTATAAAAACTTTCAGCTTTTATACCATTTTCACAATGTACTGTCTAACCTTCATCATACCATACGAAACCACGACTACCGCACTTTGTTCCGTTTTACTGATCCGGTATCTTCATTTCCTTGCCCAGTTAACATACCAAAACAGCGAGAGAGAGAGGAAAAAAGGAGAAAAATATGTGGAAAATTGTAGGAAAAAAACTTCATACAAACATGCACAACTTTTCCCTTAGCTTGCTGTTCTTGCTAACAGACACACTCATATTTTGTACATGGACGAACGACTCAAAATGATGATAGAATATTACATTTTAAGGGAAATGAACGCACTGACTTTTGGCTGTGTGAGTGGCGAAGAATGAAAAAACAGTGCAAAGTACATAAACTACTTTATTTTTCTGTTTTCACCCTGATTAAATTCATGCATGTTAAAGTAGGATATCAAAACAAATGTAGTGAACAAACTCATATGTAGTGCGTATGAAAAAAAGAAAGAAGTTGAGGAAACTGGGGTAAACCGTCTATCTATATGGAAGAGAAGCACACACATGCACAAAACAACATGTAGTAAGTATGGATTGTGTACGTTAAATTTAAAAGCAAATAAAAAATGCACAAGACGTATTATCCCAAAGGCAAGCCGCTAGTTGGATAGGTATGTTTAGAAGGACCATGGGGGAAATGTAAGATTTGATCTTGCCACATAAATATTCTGTAAGGAGTATATACATTATATGTGTGGAATCATGAAGGCGGTGTGAGAACCACGTCAACTTCACCTGAGAACTAAGCCACCTGCATTTTCTCTCTGTCTGTCTTTCATTCACCAGCAGTCCTCTTTTTTTCCAATTCCAACTCTGACTTTTTTCTCTTTTTTTGCCTGTTTAAAAATTTCTGCCCTGAACAAAAAAATATATTCAGCAGTGGTGAAACTGCTGATGTAATAGATGTAAAGCTGTTTGATGATGGCATGTATTCTGTGAAAAAACTATGTATCTACGTAAATGTGTGCATGTACAAAAAAAGCCCGAGAAAAATATCCACTCCTGTTTTGTGTAGTGTATGGCAGTTCAAGAGTCCATATATGGTTTTTGTACAACAACGAGAGAAGTTACATACATACGTTTTTTTTCTCTCTCTCTCTCTCAGACAACAATTTCAACTAGCTTGACTATCCAGGATTTTATGGCAGAGCAGTTTCTTCCATAACTTTTTTCCCTCAGTCTGCCATTAAGATAATGGGGAAACATCATATAAGCATACATCCATATGAGACATAGTCATGTGTGAAGGAAGAAGAAGAGCCAACAGCTCTCCTTTTTTTTCTCCGTAGGTACTGCAGACGTACAAAGTTATACACTCAACTTTTCCAACTAGGAAACAAAATAGTATTCTCCATGCATTTTATATTATTGTCGAAGTGTGTCTGCGTGTGTATATGTTTCACCTACTCCTACTCGTCCCACTCAAATATGTATATTTTATACGTTTTCCGCACATCACCTTTACACATTCATGCAAAAAGATAGTAGCTTTAAGCACGAAACATGTGAATGTGCTTCTCTGTTTACTTATTTATTCGGAAGTAGTTTTTAAGAGGGAAAACCAACTAAAGTTGGTGGTAGAATTGCAAAGGTAGTCAGAGTGAGAGAGAGAGAGGCCGATCAAAATTGCTACTATTTCCTTCATCCTCAATGGCGTCGACTGCTACTATTATCACTACAACTTCTAAGGCTAGCACCACTGCTGTAAATGCACGCTGTCGTAAAGTTTAAGATAAAATTGGAGAAAACCTTGTCTTGTAAGAAATAACACACTGTGGCGAGTTTCACTCTATTTTTTATAGGTTTTTATATAAAGTACATGTATAACCATGTACATAAATAGATAGAAATGAACTTTATCTATTACATTTATTTAGGTACGCAGTGTGTACAAATTTTCTTTTTTTCCCTCCAGACACTAGCAAACATGCTTTTCCAGGTTGGTATGGAATTTCCAAGCACCTTGTGTAGGTATAGGTACATTATATGCACAGTGAGCAGCAGGTATATGTACACATCCATCAATTGAAAATGTTTCTTTTTTCAACGTTATTTCCCCGACCTTCTCCTTTTCATATTACCTTCCATGTAGAAATGACAATGGCCTTTTCTCTCTTTTTTTTTCTCTCGTGAGCTTTGTGTGGATGGTTTGTGTAGTGCTTCCAGTTAAATTCTTCTGAGCAGTTAGTTTCTATTTTCGTTCTTATAAAAATGAAAAAGACGAAGAAGAAAGGCACAGGCGGCCAACATGAGAAAAAACTGAAACAACATTGAAGTTATGTTCCATAGCGTGTACACGAGTCGCACCGCCACCACCACCACCTCAAGAAGAACAAAATACGGGAAAATATAAAAAGAAAGAAAAAGAATCCACTTGGACTAGTGGAAGCAATCGAAGAAGCCATTCCATTATCTGATTAGAGATGGGCATAAAAATAGCTGCCATTACTGTGTGGTACTCACCTTCACGATACGTAGACACTATGCATATTATCAACATTAGAATAATGTGGTAGTCTCTATATAGTCGCACGGAAATGGAGCCACCAACGCAACGACGGCTGGAGCAAAACAGTGTGACTTTTTTTTGCTCGTCTGTAGCTACTTTTTGTATATAATGTTGCGATGGCGAAACACATTTTGGAAATGGTATAAATAGAAATAAGTGCCTTATAGTATCTAAATAGATTATAGATGCAGTTGTAGTAATGCAGGGGTCACAAGAATGGATTGCTGCCTATTTATCTGCTAGCTATCTGATAGTATTTCAAGTAGTGATAGAGGCGAATGGCGAAGCGGCAACGAGAGAGAGAGAGAGAGAAAGGGGGAAATCGGACAAACACAAGAGGAAGAAAGCTTTTAAGATATGTGCTTATTGCAAAATCTACAAAGCTTAAGCTGCTTGTTCGTGTGTATATCCCATGCTTTACACATTGTCGACTTGATGTGGCTCGTGGACTATCATACCGAAACGAAATGGCTCAAATGGTCGCATTATCCATTCACAAAAACTAGAAGGTAGGCACGACGCACTTGGAAGAGGAAAGTGGAGTGGAGCCTGCAAATCTCGTGTAAAAGACGGGAAGTAGCTGTTTCAGGGAAACCAAAACTAAACGGAAACGCAGACAGTTTACCAACGGCTTGACAGTTAACTCAAAGCCAATGGACGTACATAATATGAAAACATTCAATAAAAAAAGGTTCTCATACTTTTGGTGAGGGGGTAAATGTGTAGGGCTACATTTACTTTAATGTGTCTTTGCACATCGCCCAGAAAAAGTAATGACATCTTACCTTCTTTCGGTGGGAAAAACGATAGATAAAATGACATTGTGATATAGTCTGAAAAATGTAAAAAAGCTCTCTACTCCGATCGAGTTTCCATTTTCAAGGAACAAGAACATATATAAATCCTAAATTCTGGATAACTGCTACACCTACTTAGCAATCCCTTTTTGGAAAACTTCTATTTACTTAAATGCAAACAAAAGCTATAAACCTCATTGAAAATACTGTTTCCTTTTATACCATATCATCTAGAATTTATGAAAGCGTGTAAAAACTAATACAAAATATAACAAATTTTTACAGAGATATACAATTTCGTGAAAGAATCCAAATAGCTTTCAAGGCAGGGTGCAATAATCTACAACAATAAACGTTTTCTGGCCCACTGCCGAAATTTGGGACATGCTTTTGGCAGTTTATTATTGCAAGAGTTATAAATGAGTAGCATGGTTTTCGCTATTCCTGAGAAAACTGATAAACACAAAATAGGCACACTTTAACATACGGAGCCCCATAAACAAGTACATGCTCATCATCATCATCCTACCAATATAACTGTGTCAACAAACAAATACTATAATAAATGGGAAGACATTGTCAGCGGTCCCCTCCTCCACAACAATAGCAACAACTAAAATGTATCTATGCTTGGATGAATACACATTGTCAGCCTTCTTCCTTCTCCCGGTTTTTTTTTTATCCAGGAAGTGCATATTATCATGACAACAGCAAAAAGAGTGTGGTACACAGCAAATAGTTCAATAGTACAAATAATACAAGGAAAAAAAATGTTGAAAATGTTTGCAAATATTTTCAGAACAACGACATCAGCAAACGAGGAAAAATGTATGTGGAAAAGTGAAAAGTCTAAAATGTTGGAAACTAGTACAAAGCATTTTTTTGCCACATTTTCTTTTGCTGAACATGACCAGTATTTCTTTTAAAATATGACCCTATCATTTCCCATTTTGCAGCACAAAGAAAAACGGAGCTTGTGACTGAAGATAATGATAGAACCAAACTGGATAATATGGTATCAGGAAATAAAGTGTTTTTTCATCTTCAAACACTCCGCAGCTTTTTTTCTACAAAAATTTGTTCTAGCAAAGAAAAAAAAACTTATTTTCCATCTCTAGCGCATATGCTACACACGTTATGTGTTATTATTATCGCTATATATTTTACTTGAATAATATGCATTTTTATACGAAGCCTTTTTTTTCGTTTTTATTTCTATGTTTGACATCAATTTTACTAGCCGTTTCCCTGCTGCTCTGGTAGGGATATTGATGGGTTGGAACGAGAAATTGGTAGAGAAACACGAGAAGAAAGTGGCACCAAAGCATCAGAATAAAATGAATATCTAAAAGACAGACTATAAAACTGTATGGTGCTAGGCTACACAATGGTAGGTCTGACAAAATCTTCATATACACATGTGTGTATGTAGTTCACAGTGGTAGACAGAAATGTCATGTCTCTTGTTCGGCGACACAGCCGGAGAAAGTGAATGGAATACTAGAGTTCAATGTGTCCAACCAATTTAAAGAGAAGAAAAAATCTGAAGAAAAAAACTGTTATTTTTAACCTCATCGCATATGTGCAAATGTTATTCTTGTAAGTTGAATGGAGTATGTTTCCGGAACGGAGGTAGATGTGAAGTGTGTATCCATTATCCATGTGAGCATGTATGTATGTATGAAAATGTATCTAGCAGGTATTTGTGTGGTATACGAAACAGCTTTTTTATTTCAATATATTTACTGAATTACTGACAATGAACAACGGCGACAAGGGAAGTAGAGAGAGAGAGATAGAGAAAAGGAGGACATAACGTATGCAGGAGCAGAAAATTGGGCAATATACAATAATGCATACAAACACATAATACAAAACTATCCAAGTTGTTGCCTATTACGATCGTGTAGAATGTGAGTACCTGCGTCCATGCATAAAAAATGCAACGACACTATTTTTTTGTCAACCATCCAAATGGAAAACAGGCACACATTTTGAATGAGAGGAGAAAGGGGTGTAGGTTTATTTTTTTATGCTGGTTATACTAACAAACGATATCTAATGCGACAACGACCCTGGCCAACAACATCTCGTGCTGTAGCACAGTTTTTATTTATCTATTTTGTTCATGTGCACAGGACTCACACTAGAAGCCACTATGTTTCTATGGAAAAGTTAGATACAAGAGCAATATGCAATTCTCATAAGTGAATGAACGGTAAAGTAGCTCTAGGGACAAAGCAAAGTTATATAGATACCTACTCACACGTAGGGCCTCTCTTGCCACCATCCAACGCCATGCCACTAAAAAAGAGTTGAAATAACTTCAAGGATGATGGAGGAAAAAAGTTGTACACGCAGTTTACGTGTCTCGTTTCTGCTAGTACATAACCATTTTATGTTGTTCATCTACTTACTTTCACCATCACCCAAAACTGCTGCATCACACCGCCATATCGTTTGTAAAATCCAGAGACAGAGAAAAAGTAGCCAACTAACCAACCATCCAACCAACCTTTTCTATATTTCACTTGCTTTGGTGTCATGACTACAGTGATATTTTTTCCAGTACAACATACATGTCTCACTACTTACCTTATCTTTTTGTGAATGTGTGACTTTCTTGGTTTTTTTACAACATGCTCTTAAAAAGGTACACATACAGATATACATACCAACAGCTCAGATAAGGACCTTATAATCATGGTGACTTGACTTGCACCATCGACGATTTTTTCTTCTCCCTTCTTGTTACTATAACCAACCTTGAATAATAGTAGGGAAGTGAAGAAGAAGGAAGCAAAAAGTCAAGATGTAACAACGGAACCGTAAGGTGAACTATAAAAATACTTGCCACGACTACTGTCACACTCACCTTTTTATACTCTTAAGGAGCAGCATGGTTAGGAATGAATAGTGTATACATACTCATGAAGGAAAGAGGAAAAAAATAAAAACGATGACTACTAGACTACTAGTCCTGCACAAAAAGGAAAGAAAGAAATGCAGAGAAAACTTGTTTCATGAATGAGTCATAATAGTTTAGAGTAATGGATTTTCTCTCGTAAAAGTAGTGCTACAACAACAGTGAATGTTACTACGAGTCACAATATACGACCACCGCTTTATGTTATGGAGTTTACCTAACTATTGTGCTAGCACCATTCCAAAAAGCTTCTATACTCCCACTACTACACTACCTTTGCAAAGTCAAAGTCTATGAACCTTGGAGAGAGGGAAAAAGAAAGAAAGAAAGGGTGTATGTCGAGTGTTTTTTTGTGAGAGATGAGATACTCAGAGAAATGTGAGACTATAAACATAACATCACATGGAGTAAGTAGAGAAGTAATAGTTGTAAGACAAGACGCAGTAAGGCGACAAGAAAATGCTGGTGAGTAGCTTTCCTCTCCTTCCAGTCATTCCAGCAGCAAGCAATTTTAAAGTGCATATGATCATTTGCTGGAGAAAGAATTCATAAAAACAGCAGGAGTCAGCTTGTATAAGTGCGTGCCTGTCTCCTACATTTACTTTCATATTTGTCATGACCACGATAATATTCAAATGACGCATTATTACTACTATTATCATTATTACTGTTATTACTATTATTATTATGACGATACGTCTATACACAAAAGAAGTGCATGAGGGAATAAGTATATATATGGGTATACTTATAGCAATGAGCAACGTTGTGCATTTCCTTATTTGGGAACATTTTCCCAAGTTGTAAAACAGTACGGGGTGAGTGAGTAAACTGGTAAAGGAGAAAGTGGTATCAGCAAAAATAAAATCTTTAAAAAACTGCTAGTAAATAAATGTGTGCACCAAATCCCAGGAATACTAAAAGTCAAATAACATCAAAGTTGAAAGTAGGTAAATACAAGTAAAATAGTACAAGGAAATGTGTAGAGAGACCTTAGGAAGTTTTTTTTTTTGAAGAATGATGGAAGCAGAGAGTATATAGGAGAGTTGAGAGCAAACATAAATGCGCCACTCTGTCTTTTGAAGATATTATTGAAAAAAAACTCTAAAGGAAAAACACTGGATGTTACAGGCAGGTAGAGAGAGATGTGAAGGTAGGCAATGAAAACAGTATGAATATTTTAAATTATGTACACTTTATATATTATTTAAACTAGCGTAAAAATACAAACTCAGATTGTTGCACAAAAAAGAAAGGAAGAAAAAAAAATACTTGAAGCCAAAACCCAGTCACTTCGGCCTACAGAGAAGACGATGATGCATAATAAATATTGCTCGAGTGCCAGAGCAAAGTCAAGTTAGCAGGAATTTTTTTATGATTTGCTCTACTACTGCTGATGTTGTGTCTATCTCGCTTTCTCGGTATGATTGAGTGAGTGACTGAATAACTACGCATTTTGGTGGTGTGTGCGACATGTATACACGAAGACGGAAAAAATGGAAGTAATCATTTCTCATCTTAACGTCAAAATGGCAAAAGCACCGTGACAGGCTTCATTGCGTCTCGAAAAAAATTGTACTTATTATAAATAAATGTATGTGTATATGTTTATACTATACAGTTCAGCATACCTACTACATATATGCACATGTTGTACTAGTTTTACATGAAAAGAGGAAAATAAAAGTGGATGCCTTCATTCATTCATTCATTCATGCGTTTCATTTTTCGTTCTCGTCGCTTGTTGTCAACCAGTAAAGGAAAAAAGGGAATAGTGAGAAAGGCGGCGATGGTAGGTAGTGCAAGGTCTCACGACGAGTGACAGGGAAGGATGACGCTTTCAACGGAGAAGCGTTGCTGTATATTGTACACCATTTTAGTAAAACAGGCTTACGAGGAGGAGTGAAAACGGTACAAGGAGAGACACAAAAGTTCAAAATTCTATACATACGTAATAAAGCGCATATGTCAAAAACCACTCTGTTAAAAGTGATCAAATATATTTCCTAACAATAACTGCTATGCAAGAAGGCAGGCAGGCACACACAATCATTTCCCTTTTTGCATTCTTTACTTATCACATATGAAGAGGAACACATGCATATTATCTCTTTCCCCCATTTTATTGTAAATAAGATACAAATATGTTCTGAAATTGGTCGCTTCTTTTCAACCTGGTTACCGTTTTTTCTCCAATTTAGTCATGGATTCGTTTTTTCATGATTTTTTTATTACTTCATATGTTCGGGAAAGGAATTGGCTGAAAAAAAGAAAAGAAAGGTAGCATTGGAATTTACATATGAAGGTAACCAAGGATATGTATTTCAGAATATGCAAGTCTCATAGAGAAATATATGTATGAATGTATTTACATACTAAAGACAACTAAAATCACAAAGTGCAATCTAGTTCTGAACTTTTAAACAATAAAATAAGGTTTCCATGGTGGTGCAATAATAGTATATGTGGTTAGAAGAGAAAGCATAACAAACAACTACGGTGATGCTAGTATAAGTAATATATAGGCGGGAAAACATTTAAATATATTATTATTATTGCATTATATACATTTATTAGATGGCCTAGTGGTATATTTACGAGGGAAAGGCTACAACTGCAATAACAATGGAAGTCATTATTTAACGTCGGAAATATTTATTACACGGATTCAATAGCACAGACTTTTCGACGAGGCGTGTGCTGTGCTGCTCCCCGCTAAAATGGCCTGGTCAACATGAAAGAACAAGAATTTGCAGTTTTTGGACGGCAATGCGATGACTTGAATTAGTTTTAGGGTTAAGAGAAAGAAGAATAAGACGGCGAATAAAACAAAAGGGAATAAATGAATTGCAGACATGCTACAAAATTGGGTGATATATTTTTCTACTGAGAGCTCTACGCAGCAAAAAGTAAAGAAACCATTCAACAATTCCACTTTTATTACTTCTCTCGCTTCCATGCTTACTCGCACAGCGGCGGATGCGAGTAGTGTTAGTCGCTGTGAGAGAGGTTAAAGCTAAAATGTTGGACCTTTTTGCTATTTCGGCTGTTGAAATGTCGTCTGCCTCCGTCATAATGCTTATTGCTTTTACCGTCTTTATCCTCCACCTCAAAAAACCATTATATGTACATTTTTTTCGGGGAGATATATATTACGCATATTAAATATGAATATAAATGGTGATTTGTCGGAGAGGGTTTAGGATTTTGTGTTTGTCGTTGTTACTAGCTTTTTTCTACCAGCAAAGGTGATGATGTGTGATGTGATGATACTAAATTCGTTACTGATTTCATTTTTATGGTAATTTGAGGAGATGGTTTGTTACTTTCCATCTTTTGACATTTTGACGTACGTGCAACAACAGCTAACGTCGTCGCGTGAGAAGCTTTTTTTCAATTCGGTGGAAAATAATGGAAGATGATGATGATGATTACGTTGAGGTGAAATAAAAAAGTGGAAAATCTATTTTGTGTAGGTAACGGTAAAAAAGCTAATAATAATAATAAAAGAAAAGCACAAAAAGTATTTTTATATTAAAAACGAATTGAAGGAAAAAGAGAACTCTGAAGAGAGAATATTCGTGTTCATAAAAAAGTAAAAAGAAATGAAATCATTTTCTGAGAAATTTGCCGTTTGATGAAAAACAGAGAGATGAATATTATTACTTTCTAATAAAAAAAGGGTAAGGAATGGAAAGAAAAGGAGTATTATGACATAAAAATATTTGAAATAGATAATATGCCTACTTTCATCAATTTCCTTTTTCCACTTTTACCACCAGTTTTTGTGACCACTTCATAAAATTGCAGTTATATAAAAATGCGATATGCATGGATATTATTCGTTTTATTACGGTTACACAAGTAGACAATATTGCAGAAAGGCTGATAATCTACTGAATATGCTTTGATTCACTAAAAAAAATCATAGTTGTGTAATAATAAGAATAGCAAAAGCAGCAGATTTTATGTCCATTTTACAGGACTAGAAGCCGAAACGTTTTTAGTGCATTTTTGATAATATATAAAAAAGGCATTGGTTGTAGTGCAACTTGAGTGTATGTATATGCTGCTAGTTTACATACTATAAATACATATAAACCTAGTATAGGAATGACGGAAGGAATGATGACGATCGTGATGATGATGATGATGGTGAGATAAAAAGGGAGATCTAATAAAACGCATAAAAAAGAAACGAATCTTCTCATTCTGCATTGCTTCTATTCCCATTCTTACTCTTAACAATATTCATTCTTTCTTCACAAGAAGATAAGACATTTTGAAAGAGTGATTTTCACTGCTTTATTAGCATGAGAGAACGTTAGCTTGAGTAAAGCAGAACAAAAAGAAAAGAGAGGACGACTTCGACGACGACGAAAGAAAGACGAACAAGAAATTGGGATGAAGGGAAAAGTTATCGTTGTCGGCTTTAAAAGTATAAGTATAGCAATGTTATATGAGAAAAAGAACAAGAAATAAAAAAGCTTGAAAAAGGTGTGAACTCTATGAGACATAAAATAGATAGAAGAAAACTACTTCTAGAAAATATATTCAGCATCAAATAGTTTTAGCTTTAAGCTCAAACAGTCTGTCATACAAGCATATGCTCAACAAATATACATATTTTATATACTGAAATGTTAAGTGATGAAACAAGTAGAGTTTTTGGGGGGTTTGGGGGAGAAAAAGAAGAATGAGAATGAATATGTATCGATGTCTTAAAAAACTCTGATAAGAATTCATAGAAGCATTGTCGTGATCGATAGCTTTACAGAGTTTCTCTCACTCAACATACATATATCAGTCTTTTGCATGCCGGGGAAAGTGTGTGGCAAAAACACATTCTCTTTTTTTCCAGCTTTACAAATTCTTACAGTCACTCACACAATCAAACATTATCACTACAGTCTTGTCGTCGTCATTTTCCTTTTAAGCAAACTGCGCTCAATTGGAACAGTCAACGTTACTCTGTACTGTGATCTGGTGCTACTTGGAGCGGAAGTATTCTACTGATATGCATACAATCTAATAAGGTTGGACTGGATGAAAAAAAATATTCTACACTTTTTTTCTGCACGCTTATTTATATGAAGGAAAAAAAGTAGGCAAGGTTCATGTGGTACCTCTGGTTGTCACCAAACAACCATTTTGTTTCTGTTCAATTTCTATCACCGTTCACAATGGAAAAAATGTGTTGAGTACAAAAAAAACTGCAACTATTTACTATATCTTGTATTTTTTGTATAAAAACCGATATAGTAATAAAAGGCAACTATGAAGTTCACATGAAAGTTTCTTTTTGTTGTAGCAATGGAGTAGCAGCTGTAGTCAGTGTACAACAGACAAATATACGCAAAATGCCGTTCTCTCACTTGCCATACTACTATTGCTGCTCACAGCCATTGTTTCTATCGTTTTTCCAAATTATTGTTCCAATCTAAAAGAAAATTGTAGTGAGATTTTTATACATGCACACAACTACTACTTATCTGTATCTTTGTACTAGGTGTATATACATATGTGCATGTATATAATTGTTATAGTATCAAATCGAAAAAAGGGTTCTGATCAAGAGAGAAGGCAAGTAGAATGAAAAAGGAAACTAAATTGACGAATAAATACTTGCAGATGCTATTTAACTTATCAGCTCTTACTCTTTCTTTGCCAGTTTTCTCTCTCTCTCTCTCTCTCTTATTCGGTCTTACTTTCACTCCTTTGTTCTCTCTCTTTCTTTTCTTCCTTTTCATGCTAAAATAGGGTTTACCAAATGGTTCGCAGCACTCAAATGAGAAGCAAAAGTAAGTTCGCATGCATGCATGGTATGTCATGGAAAATAAAGCGGAAATTCTACAGCAATCTTCTTCTTCATCTGCCCATTTAATCAAGACTGGTTTGTATTATAATAAATACATAAATATATCCACTAGTGTTCTCCAGAAGGAACAATTTCAATCGAAATAGATAAAAAATTTAATACACCTACCATATATATATCGTCACAAGCCATAAGAGATGATAGATATATTATTAATAAAATATATACATTACTTATTGGGGATATATGTGTGCGCATGTATTCACGTATAGTTTAATGTGTTTTTACTAAACAGGATATTTTAAGAAAAGCTTTCACACTTTTTGCACCAACATATTAATGCATAAAGCATTGCTGCAAGAGAATTGCTGTTTGAGAAGGAAACAAAGAAAATTGGCTGCTCTTATATAATGCTTTCCCATTTTTCTTCGTATTCTTTATTGAAAGACTAGAAAGAATGAAAGAAAGAAGAAAAAATGAAAAAAATATGCAGGACACATTCATCTAGGTAAGCCAAGGAGAGAGGAAAAGGAGGTCTTTCTTTACGTCTTAAAAGGAACAGGAAAGCGTGTATGAGGAAGATGGGCGGTTTTTATGCGTTCCGTAATGATGTCTGAGGTAGTGGTGATTGTGGCGGTGCTGCCAACACGACCAAGAAAAAAATATTATACATGTTAGGTTTGCGCTTGAAATGTACTTATCATTTCCTTTTGATCGACAGGTATGACCAGGCAAACCATCAAGTCAAGTCAGGTCTGAAGTGGACGAATGAAAAAATAAAACATATATAATACACTATCCTTGCAACCAACAACCACACACACCAAAATATAACGCAATACACCGAAAAAATACAATCTACAAGAAATGTGTCGGTGGAGGAGGCGGTGGTTGGTGGTACGTGGTTTTGCCACTTTGTACCTCACAGTAGAATTCCCACTCTTGTTTTTATAAATAGTAAGCTAATTTTTGCATAGATTTGTTTTAGAAACAAAAAACCAACTTGTGAAAATAAAAGTAAAAATGTTAGGAGAAAACTTGAGATTCTATTAACAGTATAGGTTGCACAAATGTTCATATAAAAAGGGTGATGACGAGGCAACATCTGCTGGTCAACTTTCTCCTTTATTCTGAGAGTGATAATATGTAGTTTAGCTTGCAGGCGAAAAAAGAGCCAAAGCTATACCATCAATGTAGTGTTTATATCTACGTTATAGTAGAAGATGAGGAGATCAAGAATTGTTTCAGGGCAGGGAAGGTAATGACAGAATACAGATGAGCTTTTGTCTTGCCTACTTTTGATATGCACCGAGAAAAGGACTACGGCGCAATGCTACCAGCAAGTGAGTGTATTTACTTTCATAAAGTCTGGCAAAAAGAGAGTTCAGTGCCCTAAAATTATTGTTGATATACTATATGGACATGATGTGTGTATGAATATATATATATATGTAACTCTAAATAGAAGCTCGTACAGTGAAGGTGGCTACAATAGGCCAAATTTGACAACGATCGTGTGTGGTTGTTTTGTATTTGATCGAGCACAGTCAAGTGTACACATTTTATGGGTACACGTGGTCGTTTCCATTCTATACGATATTACTTTCTGTGTACAATTTATAAGGAATAATGAGCATGTGTAATGGTCATTGGCGTGCGTACAACAATGAATAGCTTCTTTTCTCTTTTAACCGTCAGTCTTTCTCTCTGCTCTCTTTATTTGTTATTTGCTTTGGATGATGCTTATGGCTAGTACATACATTCATACTCTTGCATTGCTTCGGGTAGTGCTTGTACTTTATATGGCTTGCTTATAATGGAGCAACAACTCTGCTTTCGAAATAATGTAACATGGTGAAGTCAGGCTTTGTGCCAGAAGAACCGCGGCTAAATGTGATTCATTGAACTAGAATTTAGTGGTATGGTGTACGCATCCCTACTATTGTACATACTAAATGATCTTTCTTCTATGTATCTCCAATGTCTCCATTAAAATATGGAATTCAGACATAATGTTGATGGTGGTGATGGTAGTGGGGACAACGATAATAGTGAAGACGAAGAGATTGTCGTCATTCCAAGGTAAATCGTCGTGTCGAGTGTCAATAATGACGAAAAGTATGCAAAGGACATTTTCCATACATGATGGCAAAGACTACAAACAAATTTGGAATGATGCGACAACAAGACATACATTTTTATACAATATGTGTATATCCGAGCTGTAGATTTTTATTCATCGCTTTTGGCGGTGTCACCTTTTCTAGGAAAAAGATGGTGATGACGGTGACAACAAAGTATAAAATTTGGCGCATTTAAAGTAAGTGACAAGTGGCTGCTGCTTTTACCACTATACACATAAAAGAAGTACACTCGTCACTAAAGTCATCATGGACGTAAACCGCCACACCATCTTCTTCTCCATTGTCCCATCATCACGTATTTATTACTAGAATAGAAGAGCGACAGAAAGAGAGAGAGAGAGTCAAGAGAACAAAACTCTTCACTCATACTACTAATAGAAGTGCACCGTGTAAGTACTTATTTTTTATGTCCCTCCACACCAAACCGTAACGACAAATGACAATGTGATGATGTGAGTCATTACGTATTTATGAAATGTGTGCTGCTGATGCTTCTCTGCTACTCGATGAGAAAATGGATTTAGGAAAATGACTTTTCTTCCTTCCATTTCTTTCTTTTTGCCAAGCCATCAGGAGTCATTTCAGTCCAAGTCATTTCATAAAACAAGAGCGGTCGACTTTTGATGGTGGCATAGTCATTAAAAGTAGTCGTGTATAAATACGTTGATATTACAGAATTGGATGTTATGGAGCAGTAAAATGTGGACAGACAATATGTGTTCATTTAATGTACATATGCTTGTATGTTTAGTGCAAAAAAGGAGAGCCCCTAAATATAAGAGAAGAGGGGAGGCGATGAAGTTCATTTTGTTGCACAAAATTATCTCACTAGTATTTGTTTTACATGTATGTTATATCATAATTAGAATATTACAAACACATACATATAACGTGTAAGCCTTTGATATAAAAAGTTTTGAGGTATTTCCGAGTGCGGAGATGATAAAAGGAGGTAAAAACAGGAGGAAATCATCGTGATATCGCATCGGTAATATTCATCATCACACAAGGACGTTGGACTCTTGCCTGAGTATTATGCATATGTAGTAGTCTACCACTACTCCACTTGAAGAAGAAATTATTGCCCCACACGCATCCAACTAGTAGTACTACACACACATCTAGTTGAAAATGCGAGAAAACTAATTCCTCAACTAACATATCGCGTCTACATGCAAAAAAAGAGGAGAACATCCAAAAAGCTTACTTTCATCAACCCACCAAGCGTATTTATAAGTTTGCTGCTATCACCTACCTACTCATTTCCCAGTTCTTCGTATTCGTGTTCCTTTTTCCTCCAACTTGCAAAACTTTTCAAGCTTTTTTTTGTTCCCTTTTTACGTGGTAGTGTGTGCTAGTGGTAAATGTTTTCGAACAAAAAAAATCTCTTAAAAACTTTTAGTTGGGGATATTATTATAATGCAAAAAAGAGGATAGAGGTATGTCGCATTTACATAGATACATATACATATATCCTTGACACACTATATATAATACGATTTTCTGAGAAAAAGTTGCATTGGGAGAAAGGGAACTTGAGGAAAGAAAAGATATGTTCTACAAGATTAGGGCAAGTTTTATCCACATCTTTTTCCTACCTCATTGCTTTAGTACTCTCGGCGGCAACCTCCTCGCATCATCACTCCGATCCCCACCACCACCACTACCTTTACCACCACCGCCGGTAATGCAACCACTTAAATTTAGAACTGCTGGAAACCGTCTCTTGGTTCTCCTCTTTCTTTCTCTCACTCGGTCTACAGTCTATGTCTTTTGGTGGCAGGAAGTAACTAGCTCAACACAACACATGTACCATTATGCCACACTAAATATGATCTGTCACACTTTTCACATGGCCATGATGATCATGTTCGTGTGCTAGTAGTACAAAATGCACTTCTTTCTCTTGTATGTATGTATGTGGAAGTGACACCAACTTTTCAACATGTTATATGAGGGCGTAAGTGAAGACTCTCAAGGGAAAGGTTAAATGAGCATGGTGACACGATGATGAACCGTTTTATACCTTCAGCGGGGCCTTTGCTCACACTTTCTGAATGAATCAAATGGCAGGGCACAAGGCTTTTCTTTTCGTAAGCCTAACTATTAATGTGCTGTGCATAAAGTTATATGTGGTGTGTACACATATTTGTGTTTGCCTTATTTCTTATTTTATGACGCATGGTTTACCTTCTACGCTTAACTTGGAGATCCTGACAATATTTCTGGGCGTATGTGCGGCCATAAAGCTTTTCGTTTTAGCTGTTCCTACTTAAAAAGTGCACAAAGGGTATTACCCTTAAAAGAACAGCTAATCTCCTTTTAACAGCCAGCATAAAAAAGTAAGTCGGTAAAGAAGAAATAGCGCTGTAGTGGCAATGCTGGGACAAAATCACAAGCATTGTGTACAAAATGCATCAGTTGAATTGAAGGATAATCTGTGCGCGTGTGGCTTTGGCTTGATGTTGATATAGTTGATCGGTTTTTCCCACTTTTTTTCTCCTCTTTCTTCATGCCTTTCCAATATACTGGTGACATACGTACTATAAATCTGTCTCAAGGTTGACGTGGCTTCCACAAACACACACAGACTTTACTTTCAAATAGAGTCGCTATTATACTTTTTATTGTTAGTGTGTACTGAAGCATAGTGCTATTTTATGGACGAACAGAGACACCACAGCGCCAGTAGCAGGAGCACTACTGATACCGTCTTGTTTGCTCTATATAAGTCTTCTCCTGTTTTTATAACTTACTTTTATTTCATCGTGTGGTAGTGGTGGTGCATCATGATCTTTACAATTCCATACAATACACAACCACTTATTTTATTGTGCCGGGTAAAAAAATCACAGCCAAAAAAATGGAATTTTTACACATGGCTTACATTTGACATTATGACTTCAGAGAGAAAGAAAGAGATAGCAAATAGTAATAAAGAGTTTATGTTCAGCTAACGAAGCGGTAGTGTGAAGAGTTGTCGCGAAAATAATTGTCAAGTGTAAAATATTTCTAAGAAGGCTTATAGAAGTTTTACTCTAAAACGTATCTCTGTCACGACTCTAGAATTGAAAACTTACGACCAGGTAGCAATTACAAGTTTAAGGTTAGGTTTTAATGGCAACTAAAAGCACATGTGTTTACCTATTATTTACCTTTACTTTAGGAACAAAATAGAAGTAGCAACTTGCGTATTTGTACAGCCATTCACATAGCTTTCATCTTCACGATGATCTTGAAAGAAAAAGGCGCTGTGCTTGGTAGGATAAAAAGACGGAAATAAGTCCATTGGAATTTTGAGGATTAGACGTGCCAACAAAATTTTATGCACACAAAATGCTTTCCAAAGCTCAACTCGCGTACTAACACACAATCGGCAGCTTAAAGTCTGTCTAAACTTTTTGTAAAGCATTGAGAAAATCTACCAAAGAAAATTCGTCCCTCTCATTCTCTCTGTTTGTCGATCTTTCTATTATGAATCCCATTAAAGTTTTGGGTTTTTGGCTGCCTTAGTGCTACCACTATACTTGCACAGATCATGGTGTTAGTATAGGGACAAAATAGTAAATAGAAGAAAAAGTTCGCACAAGTGCGTGTTATAAGAATAACACATGATACGTAAGCATGGAAGAGAAAAAGGATTCTCATAACTTTCATCATTCCGTCCACGCTGTTGACAAGCCATGCCAAGGTGATGATGAGGGTGGTTCAGATGGATAGAACTCTGGAAAAGTTTCCTGTTTAAATATCTGCCTTCTTCCCTTTCCCCTCTCGATCAGCTCAATAAGCTTACTTTTGATAATACATAAACTCCACTGGTATCCAAAACGTAGAAAAATGTGGCGCATTATTTGAGCATTGTTCTTCTACAATTTTCTTGTCACGCAAGAAGTAAACTTGCGTCATCTTAAAGCATGCTTTTGTCTAGTGTCTTACGATTACATGTTCAAGTTATTGTAATCGCCCATTATATTGTAACCTACACTGATGTACATCGTACAACTTAAAGTGAAAACTTTGTACTTGGAAAAAATCGAAGATGATTGTCATGTTAAGCATAAGCAATCGTGTAACAGTAATTTAATTCATTGCTGTATTGCATCATCATCAATACTTTTGATGAAGATGGATAATATGATTATGATTACAATAAGGTTGAACATGAAAAAAGTACAAGAGGGAAAATTCCTCAGAATCAATTTAGTAATGTATTCCTTGAGCCAACCCTTTTGTTGTAGAATGAAAATGAATGCTCGTGCAATTATGTTCATTGAGTTATCTAGAAACTTGTCAGTATATTTTAACTCATTCAATTGCTACCAAGAAACTTCTCGACGATGATATTACAACACAACAAGCTAAAGCGAGCGATTAAATTAAGACCGATTGAACATGCTGAACACTTAAATATATAGTAATTGCATTGGCATAATATGAATACGAAAGTAGTGAAATAAACAAGCTAGAAGATGGGTATAGACTAAAAGAAAATTACAATTATTGAAATTATATCGAAGTCGTACAATCCAAAATTGGAAAAAAGATGTTTTCGACAAGACTCTTCACAAATCAATTAAGCCCAAAGAGGTATAGTTTCTCTTTTCGTTAGTGTGAATTATGTCAATACAGTCATAGATAATTAACGCGACAACGTAGCTAGTTTTTATCATCAAATGGATCTTTTTGAAGCTTTTATTTATTCTAAGAATCAAAACAGAACGTAAGCCCTCTTTTTGTTGAAGTGATGAATAAGAGTAAATGAATCTACTGACCAAATACATGGAATTTGTAAGTCTACATACATTTATGTTGATGAATCTGAGTCTCTAAGTACTTAATTTTTCTAATTAGAACTTATGAAAGAATCCGAACAGCTGAATCATAAAGCAGAAACAAATGATGATTAAAGGACAACTTCATAAGAATACTTAGAATGTTATGGTAACGTAACAATAACTACGCAAATGAGATAGGAAACTTGAAAGGCAGGAGTTTGTAGTTACCAAGAATTATGTTTTGAAGTATTGGCTTGTTTCTCTAAACGACTTTTTTTACTATGTTCTTGGCGTAACATGCTTAAAATTTGATTATGAAAATTGGCATAATCTGTGATTCCAGCCCAAAGGATTTACTCGAAATAACAATAATGTCATTTTCTATTCTACACAAAAAAAGATAATGATTTTTTACTGAAACTCCTTCATTTTCTGCTTATTTATTTGGTTTGTTGATTTTCTCTGAATATTAGATTTTGTCTATATTTTGGATTTAAATTTTTGTTTGAATTGTACGGATGATTACATATTATTATTAACACATTTTGATGACATATGAATGTTATTCAAAAGTCCTTCATTCTTTTATTATTCATTCTTCAAAACTCATTTGCAATTATATTTACTAATAGAATACACTATAGGTACACACAATGTTGAGCTCTATAAAATATATACATATGTAAAATTCGTATTTCGTGTCATCTTCAGTTTTTGTCTAGTAATATATTCGAACAGAAAATAAAAGAAAGAGACCGTGTTATATGTTTGCATTGTTCTACTTGTAATAGGTTTCCACGCATAAATTTTTGTTGTACAACACTAAGACTTGATGAATGCTAGTTCTGATGAGGAACTAGAAAGAGAAAAAGGAAAAGGTGATGATAGAATAGGAAATTTGAATAAATGAACAGATGAATAAGCAAATGAATGAAGGGAAATGGTTCTTCATTAGTTGTCAAAATATTCCCTTTCATTACATTCATATCAACATCATCACCATCCTCTTCTCTTCATCTCTACAAAAAGATATTTGAAAAGAAAGCCGAGAAGAGGAGTTTTTGCCAAAAACGAAATTTTTCCTAGTAATATTCAATATACCTACTGACTACACACATATTCTACAACTCACGAAGGACTTTTTAAACAAATATATTATATTAACCAAGACGATGCTTTTCTTTGAACTTATTGCAGCTAAATATACATGTTTTTGAAAACCTCAAGAAACGTAAATACAAAATATCTCTCGTAGGCTCTGGGGTATTTTAAATGCATGTGCAGTAAATGCTGTTTGCATATGCAATATTCTTCCCAGAAAATTTACATATTAACTTCCCATTCTTCTAGGAGCCTTTCACAGATTTAACATCAAGAATAGCAGTGAATAGAACAAGAAGAAGAAGAGAAGTATTAGTAAGAGAAGTTGTTGTAGTGAAGTATAATAATAATAAGGAGGACAAGTACAATAGAGTCTTTTCTTGAGTTATTTTGAGCAGCTTCCTGTATTGTACCTCTCTAAGAATTTATGAAGCTTTGTGTTTTGTAACTACTAAACTGATTAACAAGAGAAACAGGAAAGAAAAGTTTTCCCGCTATAATAATCAATAGACAGAGTAGAGAAGAGAGAGAAGAGAGAAAGGTGGGGAGAGAGGGGGAGGAATTGAGTGCATGTGTTTCAAAACTAGAGAAAATTGGACCAGCAGAAAGCACGATTCCAAAAGTTTGAAAACATTTTTTTATTTTGTGAGGAAAATAGAAATTGAGCAATGAACGAGGGTACCCTGTTTCCTCGACATAATCCACCAAAATAGAAGAGAAAAGAGGAAAATCAAATATGAGCAAGATGATAACAGATATAATAACGGTGCTTGTAAATTTTATACATAAAATAAAGTTGTTGCTGGTGTGTTCCTTCTCATTCAAATAAATATCCCGTTGCATCAACAAGACATAAATTGCTGTTGACAAAAAGCAAACTACACTTGAAGTAAAACAAAAGGCGAAATAGTGAAACAGAGAATTACAAAAACTATTCACAATTTTGATTAAATTTTCAACAAGAAACAAGGAATTTGTATACATATCTCTCTCTCTTTCAATGAACTTTTCATCACGTAATTATTACTAAAATTTGTGTGACTCTGTCTGTGTGGAAATAAAGTGTGCCTTTGTCTATTTATATGAACATACATCTCTTGAGTGTCCTATTGGCAACAACATGACAATTTATTCCAATTAAAAACATTAGCGCCACCAGCGCAACACACACCACCCCCGCCAGAAATTATCATCAGCATACTAACTGGAACAGTGCTTGTTTTTGTGGTGCAATGATGTCATGTTCTCGTCCATTTTCTATTTTCCCTTCTATCAAACTTGTATACTTGTCTCGTAGTAACTTGCTGACAAACAGAAAATAGAAAAAGGAATCGCAAACAGTCAAACAGTAACGAGACAGTCTTTTAATTTCCAGTGTGTAACGGAATACATATTATTTGTATAAAGTAAATATAATTATATTACATGTCATGCCATCATCGGGTACACATTTAGTCTATTTCCTCCAGCAATCTACAACTACTGCTGGTGGTGGTAATTATAGTTTTGTTTCTTCAAAGTAACACACACTCGACAGAAGTGACACTTTGAGACTCACAGAAAATGGAGTAAAATTAATCTATGTTTGCAGAAGAAAAGCAGTGAATTTCGCGTGTGTCTATGAGCTCGGGCTCTACTGTGTTGGTATTGTTTTTGCATCACCATCACTACATGTCCAACCTCCCTTACTAAAAAACAGCCCATATCCCAACGTGTTCAAAAAATAAAAGTGTAACGTGAACGTCAAGAAGAAGGCAAATACTTTTTTCTCTCTTTTATTTTCCAGTACAACTTCGTTTTAACAAAACTGGCATACAAGACCACAGCATGATTGAAGTTTTTCCTTTATTTGAAAGACAGGGCCACAACAAGTACTATATCTACTGAAATTTCCAAACGAGAGAGAGAAAAAACTCTTTAAAGAAAGACAACTTCACAATTTCACTGACATCATTGCCTTGTAATCTTGTCCATTTTGGACGATGATCATTACCAGTAGAATTTTTCTGCGTCTTTTCTCTCACATATTTCCTTTTTAACAACAAAAAGCACAGAAGAGGCCAAGTATTTTTTTTTTCCTTTTTGAGCGATTCTAAGTACACCAAAGCAAAGCAACAAGCATAAAGTATGATCAACCATCATCACTTTTTTATGCTTGCTGTCCATTCATCTCTCTTTTTCTTTTTACCATTAGCTTGTTTATCCACCTACGATATAAATGTCCACTGGATAGAAGTTTCGACTTTTTTTTACGCTATTCTGTTATTACCTGACAAAAAAGTTGTTGTGGAGTTGTCCCTGAGCGGAAATTGTAAACAGGACTAGAATCGATGTGAATAGAAAGGTAGGAAAAAGGTAAGTTAGATTGTTATAAAAATTTACCTTATATCCAATAGGAGTCACAAAGTCACAAAAGTGGCGTAAATACATATTATGAATATATGCTTGATGTGTATATTATGTCTTTATGTCATTGTGTGTGTATTGTGTATCCAACCTCAGCATTCATCCCTGGATACTAAAAAGAATTGGAAAGAATGCAAAAGTAGAGAAAAGATATTGCCTAAGTAAATTGTGCATACATGCATAATACATGGGAACACACATACTTTTTTGGATACTTTTCTGTGTCACATATGTTACTACGATGTACTTTTTTTTACAAAGCTTTAGTTTCATTTTCCTTGCAAACATCCATTCTGCAAATTGTATTGGAGAGTTTACAAGGTATATGCTTTCTTCTATACTGATGACTGACTGACTTGAGTGGATACACTTTGTGTATGCGTTTTTTCATGTATACACTCCGAGACGCATGAAACTTTCATGAAATTTTTCTTCCAGAACAATCAAGGTATCAAAGGAGAAGAAGGAAATGAGGAAGATTTTCTTCCGTCACAAAATAAAGCAATGTCGTAGTACCGAGGGACAGAAGGAGGAGAGTGGGAGGGTATGAAAATTAATGCACGTAAAAAGAGGAGCAACGTTTGGATAACATTTTTTTGAAACAGTGAACGCACTTCAAAGCAGGAGAACGTGATACATAGGTACAAAAATATATAGACAAGACGAAAAGTCTATATAAATAAAAAAAGGTAAATAAATCCTGTGGTATAAAAGGACCAAAAATAAAAATATGGAAAACTATGACAAAGTTGAAAAAACTTCTAAAACATAAGAGCCAATATGAACCTGCGTTATGGCTTTTTGAATTTCCGGATTACGAATTAGAGCTCATTGTATAGATATAAAAACCAATTTGATCCAAAATCATTAAGGGTCTTCTCATTCAATGATTTTGCGAATTTAAAAAAAATCTATGAATTGATAGGATAAAGTTGTTTTTTTTGCAATTTCATAGAGATATTTTAGAAAGTCACATTCGGACCCTTAATATATTTTGTTCCGCATTATGGTTGGATAACTTCGTGAAAGTTTATTTTTTATTTTTTGCTGCTGCAAAAATTCACTTCATTGTTTCACATTTATAACGATGGTTACTATTATTATAAAGATATTTTGCAGAATGAAAACTGCTATATAAAACATTATAGTAAATGCTAGTGGCAGCAGGCCATTATACTGTTACTGTTGAATGATTTCTTTGAGATATATTGCTCTGCATATGTGTGATATATATGTCTGCAAGCTTTCATGTGTGATGTGTGTCGTGTGTGTATTTAAAAAAAGAAGAAAGAAAGAGTTCCAGTGTGAAAGATCAATGTCTTGTTTTCTCGAGCGCCCACACTTGCACACAGTACGTATTTTATTTGACGATACAGACGGCCATTCTTTGTATTTTTTTTATATTACTTGTAATATATTTATATATGCGCATATAAAGTCAAAATGGCACAAATCTATAAAGAAACGATGAGACTAGAGCAGTGGGAAGGGAGGCCGACAACAGTCCTTTATTTTTTCTTTTGGTTAGTGGTGATGATGATGGTAGAAAACGGAAACATGTTTTCTTGGTCCACTTAGTAAGCTTCTCCGTCTACTTGTCTTGATGCTCACACAGACGCATTCGCAAGCAGTCAGACTAAAGTCAGTGGTAAAAGCAGAGTATGCTATATGTAAAAAGTAACTTGTAAGTATTGAGATAAGGCAACATTTTCTATATTGAATGGTCTAACAAGAATCAGCCAAAAAGGGAAAAATATATAGATAGTATACTGTTATATGGCTGGATACATACATAATGCAAAAGAACTCTTTTAAGATAGTAAAAAGTGAAAGTAGAAGGAAGGATGGGAAAAAATGTACATGTTCTAGAAAAGGTACACAAGTAACCTATTACTACTCTTGCAAGTACTGACACTTTGACTATATAACAAACCCAAAAGGGAAAGGAAGGAATGAGAAATAAAAGGAAGAAGAAAAAAATAAAGACGAAAGGAACAACAATATCATCATTAAACTTTCATACATCAAAGAAATAAAGTAGGCTAGCACGGAAAATTGTTCAATTTGAGTGTAAAAAAGTCTCAGAAAGGGAGAGAGAAATGGAAGACCTGGTCTCTGCTGGTCTGATGTGTTACATGTGATTGTGTACCATCACCACACTCACACTTTTGCTGATAGAGCATAGAGCAGCAACAGTGGTAACAGAACCTGCCAGAGAACAGTTTCAGGAATCAACTATTCTATTTTAACAACCATCCAACACCACTACCACCACCATTCTTGATATTACTTCAACCCAGTTATAGTTACCGCTCTTGTAAGAGTAACAGTAATGAAAAAACTAAAAAAAAACTTGTTTGTTGGCATGTATATATGTATGAGTGTGAATTCTTGTTCCCTTTTTTCTCTCTTTGTGAAAAAACTGGAATGTTGAAATATCAGCAAAAATGGAGCGAGGGTAGGGAATTCAATGGATAATATCTTTTTTTGCTCGTGGGCTGTCGTCTACAACGCACACAGACACACACACACACCGTCGTTTAGTGGTGGTCTAACAGTATCTAGTTTGTGTTCACACAGAGAGAAAAGCAAGAAAAAAAGTTCAATGCATACATTTGCGGCCCATTTCATTTGTTTTCTTGAAGTACTCTTTACAGTCTTGCTGATTTCCTCCCTCCTTATTTTTTTCTTCATTTGATTTCATTTTCCACTCTTTAGAATCCCATGCAAAAGCCGTTACAGGAAACTATCCTTTTCACATTGGCAAAAAAAATAGTAGAAAAATAAGTATCATCAGAAAAAAGGACAGATATACATTCCGACAGTAATGGCTTTTATATGTTGTGTGGGACAAAGAAAAAAAATAACTAAAGATATTAGGCTAAGACCCCCTTTAGCGTGCTATCTCACGGATCCATACACACTTTCTCTCTCATGTACGCAAAAAATATTACGTTAAAAATTTAATATGAAGTGGTAGTAGCTACAGCAGCAGGAACAGAAGAGAGGGAGAGAGAGACAAAAAACACTTTTTGAATACTTTTTTTGTTTGTGATAATAAATTTTGAAAATTTCCTTTAAAAAATGATATTAGCATCTAATGTAGTAAAATACGACACAAATTCATTTTAAATAACATATCATAAAAAAGTGGCTTTCAACTTCATTCTTTATAACTTTTGAGTAAAAAATATGTATTTAAAGGAGTCTGTATATTGCAGTTTTTAAGCGTAATAATATTCTTTTGTGTTATGCAGCTATGTAAATTCTATAAAAAAGGGAACACTGCTCTTTTCTCTTTTAAAAATATGCATAATAGAACCACAAGAAAGCAACAGCCCAGTTGAAAAGGCAGTAGCAGAAGCAGAGGAATTTGTAAGAAATATGGTATGCTTTCTAGAAAAGCGGAAATAAAACGTCATAAGACCATTTGAATTGACGCTGCATTGTTGATGTTGCTGGCTTCTTTTTGCTGCCGGTACAGTTGCTACAGAAGCATTAACTTTTCTTTATTTCACTTCTTCCGTTGTCTTCAATGTAAAAATGCGAGAGAAACAAAAGAAGTAAAGAAGTGCATTTTTTTGCTATTTAAAAAAAACGTGAATTGGAACAACAGACGAGAAAACTTGCCATTCCATAAACACAACATTCCCATATTGTACAAAGTTGTTCACAAATAAGGACCGTTCAAGATTTTGTCCTTATGATTATGGACCTTTGCCTTCGACTTCTTATGCCAATGTAGTATTAATTACAATTTACAATCAATGACTTTCTTCTCAATCGGCAAAATGTCAGTTTTATTTTGTAAGAAATTTTATTCACGGTGTGAAGCTAATACAGCTATTTTAAGTAACAAAAAATACTCTTTTTTTACTGAATATGGAAACAGGCCACAAAGGAAAAAAAGTATGAACTGACAGAAATATGTGGAAAATCCTTTATAATATGCAATAACCTTAGTACTTTTTACTAACTTGGAAAAGCATGCCAGGAGAAACAATAATGCCTTTTCCTTTTTTTTTGGCTTTTCATGGAAAGTAAAAGTAGACTTTTCGTTCCTTTTCTACTCCTTTCCATCCCATTATAAATTCAGAACCTTCGACGTTCTCAAGTTACATTGAACCCCTTGCATTACACCACATCACCAGAAACAGAGCCACCGGAGCTGCTGCTACTTCGTTACCATCACACAATGCTATCTGGCATCAACATTACATGCTGATGATGATGATCATGATGCTAGCTTCGAAATGTGCAATGGTAAGTATATTTCCGTATTATGCAAGCAGCAGGGCAAGACAGAAGGGAAAAAATAATGTAATCGTATGAAGCACGTTTCTTCTTTCTTGCCTTTATCTCCACCACTCTTTACGTTTTCAGACACACACAAAAATAATGTAAGAGAGAACGGGAGAGAGAGAGAGAGAGGAATGCCAAAATAGAAGAGAATCATTTTTTCCCTCACTTTTTCCTTGAACAATGCTATGGCTGATGATGATCATGCTCTTTGTGTTTTTTTTGTATGTGTCTGTGTGGTTGCCATTCTTATTCTTCTGTTTGATCAAATATTTCGCCATCTCCTTCTTCTCCGTATTTTGTAAGGCTTGCAAAAGTTAATAATATGCTTTTTCTAACTACCACCAAAGCCCAGCAGTATTATCATTGCAACACACATCACATGCAAGAATATATGCAGGAAAGAGAGAGAAAAAGTGGAGAATGGCATTCGGTGGCGGAATGTACGTAGTAACCACAGTCCTTATCCTCCTACATACACGTTTAAAGAGAGAGACATAAGTATACAAACACTAAATTTTTCCTGTTACTTTCTCTCGAGTAACAGTAGTAGCGGAAGCTACAGAGAGAGAGAGAGAGGTTTGCTTGTATTGTATCATGTTCTTTGTTGGCTGACGATGTGTCTGTGGAATGAGAGCCAAAAACTACTTTGAAGTAGCAGCAACAGCAGCAGTGTGTGTCGGCATCATCGTCTTCCAAAACAACAACCAACAATACAAGTGGTCTCTTTGCTTTGCTTGATTAAGCTTTTGCCCTTCCTTTTCCGACAGCTACACACAAATAGGCACACATTTACTCTAACAAATATATCATTTTTGCCCATTAGCCTAAACGAAAGTACTTGATAGTGGCGCTGACGACGATGATCATGATGTTAAACAAGTATGTATTTTTGGCATTTTGTAAAATTTTGTTTTAGTTTGTTGGGATGTGTGATGTGTGTGTCTTTTGTGTGTTTGGATTTTCAACGCAGAAAATAGAAAACGTAAGTCATGCCATTCTACAAGTTATATAATGAATGAGTGTGCCTTTCAAAAAAGTTTAGCACAAAATGAAATAATATTCTTCTTGTTCGTTTGCGAAAAGTTTGTGTATACTCGACTAGTTACTTATTTTAAGTACTATACGTACCTATATAACTTCATGCATTCTTCACAGGAATTATTTCTTTTGTACAAGTTGGCATACAAACATATTTTTTAAATAGTCTGAAAACACTTCACTTTTCGTATAGTCGCATTAGTGGGAATGATAATAATAGCAGCAAAACATAATAGCAAGTATGTACAGAGTAGAAATCAATTTTCTAAACTGTTGGATCCACTGCCACTCCTATCTCTTCTTTTTCCACCACTACAACTACCGCCAACACCACCACCAACGAACAACACGCTAGTTCCTATACAATATTTATGCAATGCCATTTTTTAACGTTCAATTTCACTCCGCTGTCAGTTTTCACAAGCTACCAAATTTATTGCACTTTTGCTCTTCTTGTTGCGAGTTTGGTAGGCTGTTTAGTGTGGTGTACGTTATAGTAATATTTCTCGCTTGTCGCTTTCCCTCTTTCTCTTTTGAAATATGTTGTAAAGTCCATTGCCCAAGGAAATAGGCTGATTTCATTTCTCTCTTTCTTCGCTCCTGCCATTCGCATTCACACACACACCTCCTATTTCTATCTGTAGCATAAAGCACATAATAATATGAGCTGTTCAGTTTGCCAATTATTTTCATCTTTCCTCCAACTCCCCCGCATTTACTATTTCACCGCCATTTCTGATAAGATTATCGTATACTGGAGGCCAGAAAAAAGGCCGAACTTAAGTAACTGATCTTACGCTACAGCCACTCTTCGAAATCTACATGCATATGTGTATGAATACAAGAAATCGGCTTACATACAGAACGGTAGTTTGATGATGTTACTTATTTTTGAAAAAAAAGATGAACGGCAAAATAAGTATAAGGATGGTCCATGTACTTATTTCATCAGACACCGAATGAGTTTACCATGAGAATTTCAATCTGGTTTGCTGTCTTTCTAATTCAAAATAGATGCTGCTTTTCTATGAACCACTCCATGAGTCTTTCATGAACACACACACACACGCGTTATACTTATGCAATATGATGAAACCAAATTTACGAAGCATAAAGGGGAACCAAGATAAAAAGCTATTTTTCCTTTTTTCGCAATTTTTGCGAGGCTCAAATTTTGATTTGTATGTGCGGAGCATAAAAATATGTCAAATTGCGCTGCAACAGCAGAGCAGCATCTACTCTGTAATTCTGAAAAAAAATGTATACAAAAAAGATGAAGGTAAATAGGGTGGTAGTGGTGAGAGTATGGCTGTATGACTGGGACAACTGCGATCGCAAAGAAGAGACTTCTTTGTACACGCTTCATCCGGTGCAGAATAGACAAGAATACAAAGTAAAAATTGTCTACGACAAGAAATTTATTACGAGTTTATGCGAAGAAAAAAGTCTGTCTCACACACACACATGTACACATACTATGCATACACACACACATCTTTGCCGAACTAGTAAATTTCCTGGAGGGAAGAAAAGTGAGATACGAAAGAAGAAAAAAACGCTGAAAGTATATTGGTTTTGGGGTTGTACATGGAGCAAAATAGCAATGTGTATGTTTATGAGTATATGGAAAATCTCGTCAAATTTATTTTTGACAGATAGGAAAATCGTACATAATAATACGCTTGTTGAAAAATGCATGATCAAGTTATTATGAAGAAAACTTGTGTCGACTAGTACACACTACAGCACAAAATTTTTAAGTAAAAAACTACATTTGACTTAAGCTACGTAAAAATCAACAAAATGAATAAAATATTTGTCTTGTTTGTCATACTCATGTATTCGGCAAGCAAGTAGTTTACACATAAAAACTGATTCACCATCTTCGTGTCTCCATAAAAATAATTTCCAAAAATAATTACGTCTCGACATTATTTCACATTGAAAACTCGTTCATAATCGCATTACAAAAATAAACACTTTTTCATAAGCTAAAAAATTGCAAGTGAACTGGCAACTGAGATAAGAAATTATAGGGTCAAATGCAGATTTTCCATATTCTTTCTTATAGCTTACATAAAAAGAAAGTGGTAGCAATAAGTAGCATAAGCAATGCATCTGCTTTTTTGGTAATGGCTTATCATCGACTTTCAGAGAAATCAAATTGCTGAAAGAAAGACATATCAGAAACGATTTCCATGATATAGTTTAAGTTACTTAATAAGCTGCCTCACTGAACAACCCGTTTCACAAAAATCTTGATAGTGTACGTAACAACCTTCACATAAACGTTTCATTGCATAAATGAGCTTCATTAAAAGAAAAAATGAAAAGAATCAGAAAGCTGACTTTGTTGGTAATGAGGCGAACTGCATGAAATTTTTTTGATGTCGTCTGCAGCTTCCACCCATTTCCCCCTTCTCGTCGTAATACAATCATCGTCAAAAGCAAACTCAACAAAAATTTATTATTTTGAAAATGTGAAAAAAATTGTTCCAGGAAAAAATAAAATGACACAAAAAAAATGCTCACAGAAATAAAGTAAACGTGTAAAATTTAAACCACTTATTAACTACCGACAGCGATTCAATCGCGTAAGAGGTAGTTATTGGGATTACTATCCTGTCTGTCTGTCTGTTCCGCGGTAGCTCCGAAACTACTGAACGGATTGACACCAAAATAGGTACACATATAGTTGG
>JAQFXM010000377.1:0-53387 GCA_034693345.1 Entomobrya multifasciata
AAAGTTGTTACGGAATATTACTACTACTTACTACTCTTTACTACGATCTACTATTACTACACATCTTATCGTAAAATAAAGCACCTACCTAAATACTACTCCTCTTTACTACGAGGCGATTACTACGTTACGTTTCGTTCGTGAGTGAACAATACACACACAATATAGTGGTGGTGATGGTGGTGGTGGGGTAGCTGGTGTGTGTATTTTATTGTGTAACTTTACGCAAAACCCGATCTCCATCCCATTCGCTTGCTGCTCTCTGCTGGTAAAAACCTATCCATTTTATCCATACTCAACAACTCCACATACTGTTGTGTACTTTGTGTGTGTGCTGAGAGCCATCATATCCGTCCATGTACTTATATTACTCGTGGATATGTTCTTGTGTTCTCTCTTCTTTGCTGATGATAGTTCTCCCCTTTCCTAAAGTTGCTGGGCATGTACAGAGAATAAGCATGTATGTTTATGTACAATGTATACACTTACACAATAAAGCAGTTTAAAAGAGAGGAGAAATGAGCAGTAAAAAGCTAAGCTGTTATGTATGTGTCTTTTAGTGCGTTTGTGTTTGAGTTGTTGGTAGGACGCTCATATAAAAACTCTCCTGCGCTCCACTGCCAGTTTTTCCTCCAAAATTGTAAGCAGCAGTTAAGAAGTTTTGCTGCTGCGTTGTAAAAAGTAAATACATAATATATAAACAGACTAAAAAAGATACAACGACAGAAAAGTTTATATGTGATCATTCGACTCACGGAAAGCATAAGAGCTAACCAAGAGAAACCCAAGCAAAGTTACTGAAAACGTACCACCGAAGCAAAGCAAGAAAAAAGCAAGACAGGCAGGGAATACGCAGCACCAGAAATATTAGATATCCGATATTCGAGCTGAGCTGACTGAGCTGAGCAGAGAAAGAATCTTTTGCTTGCTCACTACCATTCTTCCCTTCTCTCCACACAGTTCTCTCTGAGTTCTCCCTTGCTCTTCAGCTCTCGGGAAAAACATACAAGTTAGAGCTACACTGCTGCAAAACCAGCAGTTGTTTCACATCCCTCGTCGGGTAAACATCTCCAGTCGAAGAGAGTTTCTCTACTGCTCTTTTTGCTACGCTCCTCTTATCGTGTCAGCCAGCTAGCTCTCGATCTGCTCCTCGCTTTAACTTTACTTTTTATATTCTTGTTTCCCCAGTCGAGTCAGTCAGTTCACACAACCAACGAACCAAACCAAAAAATTTCTTCCAAAAAATTTCAAAGTCTTCGTATTTACGTTCATAGGAGAGAGAAACAAAAAAAGAACTTAGGTTTTCTCTCACAATTTTTGTACATAGTCAAAAGTACAAAAACACTGAAGACTCTTACATTACATTGAAATACGCCACTAACCAACCAAGCATATTTCACTGCACTATTTTTTCTTTAAAAATACTTTTACAGTAATACACCGATTTTCATAGGAGAGAATACCAGAAATTTATTTACAATAAAAATTAGAAATTTCTTCTTACTACAGCTCTCCATCAATGTCATCTTAAATATTTGCTAAGTTTAGTGAAAGAAACATTTTTTCCCCGTTTGTTAAACTCTTATAGAAAAAAATTACAATAAAAATAAATAAAAATACATTCCTATCCAGTTTTACTCGATTTCTTTTTCTTGGAATTTGCTGATTTTCTTTACACACAAGTTGAGTATTAAAAGCAATCAAAACTTGTTTGCAGTGAGGAGCAGCACTGCTTTGGACTGAATTGTTTTGGGTAGAGATACAGCTAGAAAATAGACTAATTTTAATGTGTGCAGTCGCAGCAAACAGGAGATAGACTTTTTGAACGAAAGAAAAGTGAAATAGAGAAAGAAAGATAGACAAAAAAGAGAGATGCAAAAACTTTTTCTCTCATTTTCTTGGAATTTTGTAATGAAATCAAATAATTGTGAACTCAACTAAGTGTTGTTTGTTGTGAAACTGTTTTATTGGTTTGTTCGTTCTCTCGTTCGCGGTGGTATCGTATTGGCGATGGTGCATGCTTTAGAAATTTGTAGATTTCATTGAGCAGCAGGAAAATCGGGAGAGAGAAAATACTGTTCATAAGTTTTTTTTGAGTGTTTAATTTTTATGGAATTTGGTTTTCTCATAGAAAATTATAAGAGAATCGCGGTAGAAAAGGCACACGCAAACAACGTGCTTTACAGTACTCGAACAAATAATAGGACATAAAAAAGTAAACTTTTTGTCGAAGTTGACAATACAGAAATAACCAGCCACACAAATGCCGATCCAGACTTTAACGCTTTTGCAAACTCTACTGGAAATCAGGGATACTTGTAACAAATGTACGATTATTTTAAAGAAATTGGTAGTCAAAAATCTATTTTTTTATATTTTAAGAGATTTTTCGGGGTTTGGGGCGAAATGATTTTTGCAAAGTTGCGAAAACATGTTTGTCGTATATATACTCTATTGGGATTTAAGGTGTTTGGGGAGTAATGCAATACAATACAATATGTGTTTTGTCTGGTTTTACTCTTGTTTAGATATGGAACACGAGGAGGAATGGGATGAAAACCGTCAGGGATTGTTCCATTCACTCGGCTCTATGAATTCTATCTCTGGTGGAGGAGTACCTGGTGGCCGCGACTCAGTTAGCAGTCAGATGTTTGAGTCCGGCTATAACATAGACTCAGCACTGCCCAGTGACTCGGATCTTGCCTATGATCACCACAGTTCAGAGGAGGAATTGGAGGTGATCAACAACACGAGTTACGATGAGGTAGACGACGACGTCATTCTTGGTTCAGAGGAGGCAGGTTCACTCCTTGGGGATGAAGATGAGCCATCCGACGGTCTTGTTCTCAGGAACAGCTCAGAGAATAAACGTAAGTGGTCACAAGTGGCTGCAAACCGCCTGAGTGTGGAGAGTACAAGCAGTTCTGATGAAGAAGTTCAGGGCTTACTCCGCCCCTTGTCCACCCCGGTAGAATTTTGCACATCGCCTCCAGTTGATGCTCATAAGCCAAGTCGGTCTCAGTCTCCCCCACCCAAGCTATTCCTGTTCTCCTCATCAGGCGGAGGTGGGGTGACGTTAGCAAACGGTGAGATTCAAGAAATTGGAACAACTGTTGGTGGCCCCGTCTCTTCCGCTTCATCTCCAGTAGTAGTTTCTTCACTAAGCAGCAGCTCAGGCCCGGGTGCACTTACTATGAATGGCAGTACTCACGGAGTGTTCCGTGGCTTGCGAAGAAATGACCATCATCACATTCAGCAAAACAATACATACCCTATCATGAGTAGTTCTGTCAGCTCGACAACTCCTAGTTACAACAATGAGGCTCAGAATCATCATCATAATCAACAGCACCACCCTCACTCATTTCTTATAAATAGTAAATATATTCCAAACACCAATAATTGTGGTGGTGGACCAGTGGTGCTGCATTCAGAGCTGCTACCGTCATCAACCACTAATAATCATCATCAACATCATCATCATTCACCAACTTCGACATTAATTATTAATAACACTTCACTTTCTCCAACAACAAACAACATCGTATCATCATCAACATCAGCTACAAATAATTCAGCATCATCATCACCAATTCTAAACAACTCATCCTCCTCATTATCTAATAACGTTACATCTTCAACTTTAACGGCATCAGCAGCAACGAGTGGTGGCCGCTCACAGAGATCTTCAAGTGGCAGAGAGATTTCCAGAAGGAGACATCGTCATCATCACAATCCCAGGCATATTCAGCGCCCATGGCTCGACTTCGAGAAAATGCAGCAGGTAAGCATCTGAAAACGCAAAAATTTCTTTATTTTCTTTCATATTTTATTATTATTATTACTTTTACAAATAACTTATTTGATAGATATTTTGAGTAATGTATCATTCAAGTCGTTCAAAACAAGTACTTCGTATTTCTAGAGGCATAACAATACCTACTTATTTGTCGTGTAGTATAGTTTTCTCCCGTAATATTTTTATTCCCAAATTACCCCATTCCTCTTAGCCAATCCAATACAATATGTATGCATTGCAAAACCGTGTAAAAGATTGCTCATATTTGCTATCTCCGGCGTACTTCTGACGTCGACTTCCTTTAGAGCCACTGGCCAAAAATATGTATCATCTTGCATAACAGAGTTAAATATAGGGGTTAGACTGCTGCCGCTACTCTTGCTTGTGCCATCATACAACTTTTCTGTTTTCACTTCCTTTGTATAATGCATGCACAAACAAACACTCTTTTTTGTTGTTACGTATATGGGACTGGAGTTGCAATGAGACTTGGTTTTGAGGCTATTACGGCCACACAGCAAATTTCAACTTTTCTCGTAAATCTTGATGAGATATCTTGCTTTAGATCTGGCTGAACTTGCAATTCCCATATAATATTTGTAAAGAAAAAGAAAACACAAGAAGCAGAAAAGTAAGCAGCAGCAGATTCAGGATTCAGGGAAAAGAAATGCACTACGAATAAAGTAACAAAACCCACCAAACAACGGCCGTCATAGTCAAAACATGTTATGTGTTGCATACGTAACATATATATAAGCAAATAGACATTTTTACTTGAATACTTATAAACGTTTTAGCTTAAAGCTCTGCTCCATACATTTATTCATGCATACGTATAAACAAAAGTCATAGAAAAAAAGAAGAAGAAAGTTCTATCATCATCATCCTCATAGTCATTATGGTTTGTTGAAAATGAGAAAAGAAACGTATTCACCAAGCCTAGTAATCTTATATACGTAACATGGTTTTTCGTTTCCAAGCAATCTACCTTCTCTTTTTCACTACAACCAAACTAGTAGAGCTGAAGGTGCACATAATATCCACACATCTTGTGTATTTGTATTGAGTTTGCATTTAGACAAAAAAATGAACAGATAAAACGGAGGGAAACTCCAGGTACTTTGAAGAAACAGAATATTCTGGAGAAAAAAAGGAATAATATTCTGCTACAGTTGCTGCTTGCTGAACGAGCAAACAGACAAAAAAGTGAAGAAAAAATGCTGTGTAGTTGTTGAAGATGATGATGATAGTAGAGAAGTAACAATACACACGTAGATATGTGGGAGTTTTAAGTTGTTGAGCTCAAGAGAAGCAGATGCAGAAAGACGCTGAATATCATCGTTTTCTATTTTTCTATAAAAAAAATAAATACAGGAGAGAAGAATGAAGTAGAAAGCTTAGCCTTCAGAGTTGAGTTTTAGGCTTGTAAAAATTTGTCTTGAAAACGGCGAGTTGAGAGAAAGAGAGAGTGACGACGATGATGATGCTGCATTGTATAGTACTGTTTTCGTACGAAGAGCGAAAGCTGCGAAGATTTTCTTGCTAGCTGTATCTTATGTCTCTCTTGCTTATTCACCCTTCCTTCCAGGCTTTCCTTCCTTCCAGAAAAGCTTGGAAAGAGAGTAAAGAGATTGAGGCTGGGCTAAAGGAGCGAGATAACGAGAAGGGGAAAGAGAGAAACACATACACAATTCACTGTTTATAAAGCATACAAACATATCTACATAATACATTGTATAGTTATAGATATAACTTTGATATAGCCATTTTTACGTGGCACGACATACACTAAAATACATATTGCTTTCTGGACAAGGTTCAAGCATCTATTCCCTTCAGTGGGAGCTTCAGCGTTAGTAAACCTTATATAGAGTATATATTTTCATATAACTGTGTAAGAGTAATAGTAGCGTAGTAGAAAAAAGTAAAATATATCGAAAAAGTTCTCATTGACATTAGTTGTAATAGTAGTGTAGTTGTAGTAGCAGTAGTAGACTCTTCACATGGAATACATTTTACTATTACTACTACCACACATTCATGCTTTTTCTACACTGTTTCTACTACAAACTCCCACTTCTCAACAAACTTATTACTCTTACAAGTTTACTAAAATGCTCGTGGTCCTCTGAAATTTTGTTGGAGCCCATAGCTTTAGTTGCTTGTGTGCAATGCTCGTTGGTTTGGTTGGCATGAGAGAAAAGCAGCTAAACACGAGGGGTACACAGTACACACACAGAAACAGGAAGACGGGAGATATTTGTCTTTCATTTGATTTACACTCTCCTTATCTTTATGACGTCCCTTTGGCTTGGAACATATAGAGATCCATTAGCAGGAAAACGAACAAGAAGTATTAGAAAAACAGCAGAGAAGTAGTGAGAGACTATTCAAGTTTTGCACCCGCGCTCGTATTTATAGGTTGTAGTGGCAATGTAGTTGTGAACGAACGGTAAAGATGAGAAAACGGAGAAGGGAAATACGGGACAGACAAAAAAGCTGCATCATCATCACACCGGTTTACAAGCATATTTTTTATTTACTTTTTGGCCTTCTTCGATCATTTCGTTCTGTATTTTTAAGAAACTGATAGTTTCGCATTGTAACTGAAATATGTAGAATATATGGAGGAAAGCAAATGGTAGTTTCGAAGGAGAGAGGAGGCATTTATACCGCCTGTCTATCTCCTGTAATCGTATCTCACATGCTATACATTCTCTCAAACAGCCAAATGCATGGCTTTGTTCAGAAGTAGCGCTCGTTTACGTTTTCTCCCGTATAATTTCTCCGGCTATTGAAGAAAGAAAAGAAGCACAGAGAGGAACAGAGCGAAGAAAGAAATCGAGACACACAAAAGCAAGTAAATAAGCAATTCAATAGGAGAAACGTAATAGTATAATGCAGTATATATAGAAGTTCCGTATATGCATGTACACATAGTATACAAACACATTCAACATTTAAATTGTTTACGTTACCATTATGCCACTTTACATTGGGTTACGTGAAATATTAAAAGGTTAACAACAGCTACTTTACACAATGAAAATGTTGTACAACTGTTTCTTCAAAAAGATAAAAGTATAAGTTTAGATATTGCTTTTACTGCTGTGTTGTAATATAAATGCATAAAAATGTTAAAAGATAGGAAGGGCGAAAATATGAAAAGGCAAAAAATGGAGTGTGGAACAGGAGTAGCAGTTGTGGAATAGAAGTACATTTTAACAGCGAAGATTATGGTACAGACATATTATATAACTTTTATAGATATGCATTTTATTTTTCACATGAGTAGAACCGAAAAATGGAATTTAGGGAACATTTCAAAATGATACTTCTCAGTTATTGCTGCAGTAGTAGTAGAAGGTTATCATGTTTCGTTCAGGGAACGCGAGAACGAAACCTTCAAGGAGAAATAGCAATCTTTTTTGGCAAAATTCACACACACAGATGTGCACAAATAGGAGATGATGGTGGTGGTATGGGGAAAAGGAGAAAATGTGAACCTTCCATATGGGTTGACGTCACACATATTTACGAAACGAAAAAATCATTTTGCAAGTTTTAGTTTCCCTATGCACAGAATGTGTAGGTAGGGAGTGAAGAAAGGAGAAGATATTATCATTGAGCGCTAACCATCCATTCACCTTCTTTCCCTTACTTCTCTGCAAAGCTTTTGTTCACTTTGTAATAATATGAGTAATAACATGGCCGCATATGATGAACATCATCGTATCTCTATAATCTATATTCAGTTTCAGTAATAATAATAATATCATCCAATGTGTATACACATACCGTAAAATATTAATGTTTGCATGGCGGACGATTTATAATAAGCCCACGGTCAAAGAATGTGTGGATGCGAGTGAATGGAAAGATAGAGTCAGGTCGTTCGAAGGTTGCATATAATGCTTTCCGGGTTGTACATAAATATACATAAATAGTCAGAGTCGAGTCAGGCATGTTCACTACTGTATTTTATTAGTGATTACAGTTTGATTTTCTACACGCATTTTGTGATCTACTCAGTTTACGGTAGAAGTAGTGTATTTACCTACCCCATTAAAAATCTCTTTGGACACTCCATAATGCTAAAGGTAATAAGAATAATTGCAATTTGTGATGGGATCGAAATTTCTTCGAAAAGAAGAGGGCGTTCTAGCAAGTTTATGTGAAACTCAAAAAATAGAGAACATTGATCGACATGACATATAATGCTTAGAAAATGATGCATATTGGGCTTACTGAGAAAAAATGTAGAGTTCTTTTCAAGCAAATGAACTGATTCGTTGCATAGCATAACATACATACTACATACTAAAGTAGAAGGTACACGGTACACCAAGAGAGGTCTTGAAGAAACTAAACATAGCATGATGGCAAAATATAGTCTCCTGATCTGATGTATATTGAAAATTGCAATTTCACGTAATAATCTCATCATGGTGACACATTGCGACGTGATGAAGTTTAGAGATTTTTTCTTTCTCGTGGTAAAACCTTTCAGAAAGAAAAATATTAGTAGCGAAAGAGTATATATTTAAGCAATGCATAATGATCATGTAAACTATTTAAGTTGTTCTTAAATTCCCATGCTTTTGAGTTAACTAAAGTTGTATGCATGATTCATACTGTATTATTAGCTCTATGTTATATCCTATTTTGATTATGACGGTGTCATCATCATCCTTGTCATCATTTGTATACAAGTAACATTATTAAGTAGCGTCACTCACGACTTATGCACTTACTCCGTTCTCTTTTGTGGCGATTTCATAGTTGAAAGCGTTGCTCATAGTTTGGTTGGCTTTCTGGTTTGCTGACAGCCTGCAAGAATTCATTTGAACGTTTTCCTCTTTTCAAACCATAAAACCACAAAAAAACACTTTTTTCAAACGAAGAAAGACAGTTCTGATGCACGAGAATATTTAGGTATCCGCATGATCATTATCATACAGTCGTTGTGCAGTTTATAGTTTGATATCACATCATCAAGCTCATTGTTTATACAAACAACAACAACGAAAAGCAACAACATGAACATCCAAAACCAGCATTGTGATGATTTAGCAAAGAATTTTTTTTAAATAAGAGGATGACTACCTCCTTTGACAATGTTGATTAGGTTTTTCTCTTCAAGAAAAATAATTTTTGTGGTTACTTTACTTATCTTTGTTGTTGGAGGAAAAATGCAGAACGTAGTAAAATATTATTGAATATTGCTATGTGTCTCTTCTCTTTATCTATTATTTAGCTTTTAACTTAAAAATTTGTAGCCGTTTTGTGTTGTTCTTGATATTTTAGTTCTTATAGGTACATACATACACATATAATACATATGTATATTATAAACTCTTTAAGTTAAAATGTTCCCATCTTTTGCGTGCGTGTGGTTTTGTACAAAATGAAGACGAAATTTCTTTTAAACGCAGTCGTTTTAGTACTCAAAGAAATCTGATTTCTCGCTCTCTTTAAACACTGGTTTTAAAGTGAACGCATTCACATTCTGTTTCACCGTCAGTTATAATGTATGGTTTGTAATTATTTATTGGATTTTGATTTTTCGGTTCTTCTTGTGGTTATTCTCTTTTGCTGTTGATTGTATTGCGTCGTTTGTGATACACGGCAGCAGTGGACATGTGAAAATTATTACAAAGCATGTTGTGTAGGAGTTTAGGCTTTTTTAAGAATTATTTTCGCCAATGACGCATCATTATCATCATACTGAAATTATTTTTCAACCATGTTTACTACACTTGCTTACTCCTTTTTTACTGATTTGACCACTGCATTATTGCAGGCTATAATAATGACAGAGTAGAGGAGAAAATGCGTGCCATGATTACCTGACATAATCAGGAAAATAGAGAGGTAGAGATTTGAACACCACTGCAATTTGTTATCTTCTCTTTTGCTGATTGTATACGGCAAAGTTTGATATATACTCAAGTCAGCATCATCATCAAAAGAGAAGAGCAGGATTTGCTCTTGGATGGTTTTCATTCTTACTGTTATTAGTATTAAACGTTTAAAATTGGTCAGCACAATTACACGTTCGTGGTTTGTTCCATCTGATGGGACCGTCATCATCATCATCGTCATCCTGACTATGATCAGCCTAAATAATAATAATAAAATAATAATATGCGTATTATCGCTTTGTACTCTGCTTTTGTGTCGTGAATGTTCATGTTCCTTTTTAATATATTGTATGCACTGCATAATATATGTATTATGTTTTAAGCAAAAATATATAAATCGGCATGCATACATTATCGTTCGTAGCATGTAATAACATAAAACATATCCAATATACCATTTTGACTCGAACTACCATACACCATATCGATCCCAAAACCTTGGTCGGTCGTCGGTCGTCTTCTATCATCATTATAAGTAGGTGCATCATGATCATCGTCGTCACCATCAAATATAATACACATTCTAACACATCTTTCAAAGCATTAAGCATTTTAATAATTTCTGCCTTAATATACAAGAAAGGCAATTGTATTCTTTAGCTATATGTATCCCTTGAAGAAGATAAGAAAAACAATATATCTTTGCTTGAATAAAAAGCGATTCTTCTTACTTCTCTCACACACACGACCGTTGAGAACGAGAATGTCTGTGTGCCTTGCCTTAGTAAAGCAGTGAATGTTTGTTGTTTGTTGTAGAGTTTGTGAGCAGCAAAAAGCCTCTTCTCCTTGTTCGTTCTTCGTGTACGATTTAGTCACACACACAAACATATCATATTTATTATTTATCCTTCTCTTCTTATTCAGCGAATCAAAAACAGAACGGGCCGTTTGTTATCCTCTGTCTTGTTCTTTTTTCGTGTGTGCGCGATTTAACTTATTATGTATGATATATGCAGCGAAAGAACAAACTTTGCCATGCAGTATGGAAAGGAAACGTTGTAAAAGATAAAGTATAAGTAAAAGCGTATAATTTAATGTCGTGTTCTCGCATAAATCATTCATTCCATACTGGTCATTCCCTAATCATCATCATCACTACCACGGTCGTGCCGCACAGTGTGGCAGACACTGTGCTTTTCTCACCAAAGTAGTAGAACAACATCACAGCAGTCAATATAAAAGTTAGTACGATATGAGCAGAGAAAAAGTAAAGATGAGTAAAAATAGTTTTTTTGCTATTATTAATATGATGCGCCAACTTGTTCTTACGTTTTGTAATACAACAATAAAAGTAATTTTCCTGTGCAAGGTATATAACCCTGTGCACAGGTGAACAAGAGTTGAAGGTGTCAACCAGAAATATTTTGGTTTTGTTGCTACCGTCCAGACAAAGAAGACAAAATCTGATTAATAGGCAATAAAATAGGAAATAAATAGGCAGATTTTAGGATGTAGGTTTTAAGCATACTTAACGGTAAAAATATATAGTATATTGATATATATTTTGACTGATACTATATTTTTTGCCATGCTCATGTTTTCTATGATAACCCCATATACTATTAATATGATATATATTGATGTATATATTATATAAATTAATGTGTATAAAAAATTGATTACAATATTTTATTATGATATTTTGGTTTTTAATTTATTATTCTTATTGTTGACTAAGTTATTGATATATAGCTAACATAGACTTGTTGATAATCATATTTCCCATAGGTACAAGGCACGGGGTCCAGATATGAAGCGAAGAGGCTGCTCCGTGAAATTAGGCAACTGACAAGCTTACCCATTTCGTAACATGCGTTCTCCTCCCTCCTTGGTTGTGGTGTGAGCGATGATGATGCTTGTTGCGTTTCTCGAACGCGTTCACGTTCGATTCTCTCGAAGGTTCATTCTCTATCTCAGACAGAAAAACAAAAACAGAACAAAAGTGAGTGAGTGTTTTTTATTTGCGTTTTATTCTTCTTCTTGTTCATCTGATATATATATTCTTCGTTGTCGTCGTGCGTGAGTAAAAAAGAAAAAGAAACGTACAAAAATACAAAAACCTGTACGTCCCTTCTTGATCTATTTTCTCAACCAAAAAGAAAACAATGCTATGAATGATCTACTACCACTACCATACACCATCATCATCACCCTGTGTACAACCAGACCACTTCTGCAAGCAAGTCTCAGAGAAAACTCAGATGATGATGGGAGATGAGAGTGTGCAGACAGAAAGAAAACAGAAAAAAAGACAGTGCAATATAGTGCAAACATACAAGGCAGAAAAATTCTGAAGGGACAATTCATTCATGATCATGTAAGCAAAATACGAAAAAGTTTTTAAGAAACTAGCAAAGGAGTATTATAGGAAAACAAGTTTAATGACCACGTTATATATTGTTATCTTTATTAATACGTATATTATGATTATTATCAATTATTGTTGTATTCTTTGTTATCATTAATCAATAATTACTTGTTATTTCATTATCTCACACACACGCACTTTATATTAATATAATATATCATTGTAATAGTAAGGAAACTGAAAAGCTAGTAGGGAAAAAATGTTTGAATTAATAAATCAAAACAACCAGAGCAGATATACATACAAAAACAAAACACATATACACATATACAATGTACGTAAAAATATTTAATGTAGGTAGATAAATGGATAGAAGCCACAAATATACAAATTTCAACATTAACAACAACTTAAGTTTTTTGAATGGGTAGGGCTAGGGCACATTATATATAATAATATATATATATACTACATACGTACATGATTAAATGATGAATATTTTAGGAAAGAATTTAGAAATGGTCAATTGATGGGATTTACAAATTGTAAAAGTAAATATTTACCTTATACAACCTACATAATACTATATTATATACATAAAAAACAAAGTACGGTAATTTTTATAGTCAAGTTATCATGAGAGGTTTTAGAATGACGACGTCTTAGGCAATTTCAACACCAAATATATATTCATCAAATCTTAGCTATTTGAGGAGAAAATCATTTCCAAAATTTACTTAAGTAACTGAATATTTAATATGCTTTATCTCAATATAGTATGCTTTTGATCATTATGTAATTAAAGAAAGCTAAATACTATATAAAACTGACATGATACAAAATACAAACCAAACAAGAAGCAGATAAGTTTTCGAATCATTCTTCTTACGTATTACATTAAGTATAGTTCTAAATGCTATGATAGGATTTTAATGAAGACAGGAAAAAGTTGGTTTTTGTTTCATTTTAAGTGGCTAGGTTATGTCAAATATGTCCGGTTATAAATGGAGAACAAGTTAAGTAAAAATGTATTGTTGAGGTCCGAGCGAGGTTGTAGCGGTTTTATTGTACTAAAAATAACTGAGGATAAGGTATTACGATAAGGAAGAGTTAATGTTTGTATTGTTACTACACATCCTTATATACTATTGTATTACGTACAACACACTTTAGATAAACTTATAGAATATACAAACATGTTGTCCAAAAAAATACTATCTTATCTAACTTAAATATTACACATAGTAGGTAGTATAAATATCAAATTATATTATTGTATATGTCATGTGGTGTAGTATTTTGCACTATTGTTGATGATATTGAGACTCTCCAGACGAACAGTCACCAAAATGTTCAACCTGCAAAAACACAGATCAGATCAACAAGCAAGCTGTAGTAAACTGTAAGCATGTAAAATGGTTTAAAAACTGAAGTTGTGTTTGACGTTTATGATGATAATAAAACATCCATGTATTTATATATCTTCCTACTAGGAAAGTACATTGCATACTTATTCTAATATCCACATTTGATAAAGATACACATTATAAATATAGATATGATATGACAGAGAGATGATGGGAGTTTGATTGAATTTTTTGCTGGGGACGATGATGATTACTATTTGCTTTGATGATGTGGAAAAGTAACATGGAAAAAAACAGTTTTCTGAGTTGAAAGCAGAGAAGAGAAATGATTTTTTTTATAAATAAGCTGTATATTATATTCTGATGTAGATGATAAAATTATGATGATGATATGAGGATACATAAGTGTATGAGAGTTGATGTTGATTAGGATGAAGAGAACACTGAATAAGCTGATGATGATGATAATATGATATGATGTGTGAGTGTTGAGCATGGGTAGAAAGGAGGTTTTTTATTACGAATATTATAAAAAAAGATGAAGCCTTGCAGTAAACAAAAAATTGAATTTAACATACACAGAAATACACACTAAAAATGATGGTTTTTATCCAAGAAAAAACTATTATATTATAATTTATAATCTATTGAATATATATAAAAGTTTTACTATTATTATATATATTTGTGCTGCTGATGATACTGCAATCTGAGTAATACCTGGTCATATATTACCTACTACTAAAAGCTAAACTATTAAACTAAAAAACAAAACACTGCAAAACATTATTATGATTATTATAATAAAATAATTATGATTATAATATTTAAAGATAAAAAACTGATGTTTCTGATGTTGAATTTAAAAAAGGAGAAGAGGTAAAAAAAATTAATGGTAAGCAATTATTATTCTGGTGAAAAGATGAGAAGAAGAAGAGAAAAAATAAGATGATGATGAAAAATATTACATAGCTCACCCTAAAATTGGGGGAAATGAGCTGAACTATGTTATTTGCTGCTACTGCATTACAACAACAACATAGACATAATTCAAAATACACTATTTACTATTATTATTACTCTACTATCTATATTATATATTATATAATTATTCAATGTAGCTGTTTAAGATATTATACGGTTATTATATATTAATAATATTATCAAATTGTTAAATCAACATCCGATGAACAAGTCTAAAAAAATAAACAATGATCGTTTAAAAAATTAATTACTTCATTACTCGTAATTTTTACGTTTTAACATTGTCCTACACAATTTCAGCATCAATTTAACCATGAACCCTGCATAATTATTTTTATGATGATGGCATATTTACGTATTCATTCATGCTCTCATTGAAAAAATCATCGCACGTATAAATTGTAATCATGAAAGAGGGGAAGTGAAACAATGGGCTATAATTTTCATCAAAATATAAAAAACAACAGCGAAAAGGCATAAAAACAAACGAATTCTGATTCTTTCAAGGTATTGCTGAATAAAACAGTCGTAAATTATTGCACGTCTCTTTGGATAAAAATGTTTATTCTCCATGCATTTATTACCGAAAGAAATAACCGTCCAATCGTCAACGTGTCATGACGCACGCAAGTTTTGGGATCGATCTTCGAGCACATTATTATCATTAAATTGCATATATTTAATCTCTGTGTTGCATTGACTGGTGATGCGTAATGTTGAACACACCATATATAATCTTTCATCTTGTTTCTCGACATTTTATCGCCTCATTCCTACGAACATACCCAAAAAATCCTAAAACTCAATCAAGCACCGAACGACATAAAAAATGTACTCATTTCTGTAGTAAGTAATATCATTAATGATGCCTCACCACCACCGTCATATAACGTTCTCCTTGAATATTTTCATAACAAAACAGCGTTATAATTTTTAAATTTATAAATTATCTACATGTGTACACACTCAACGGGTTTATTCGCAAATTTCGGGCCATAAGTAAGTAAAATGGATGTTTGAGCTTGTAATTTTTATAGTGCTTATTATTATAATATAGCTTTTTAGTGTATATTTTATGCTATGATGTAATATGTGTGTGCTTTCATATTATTTTTTATGTTTTGATTGTCAGGGGCTTTAAAATCTCATAAATTTAAATGATTTCCTGATAATAAATGCAAATTGAGTGTTGATAAACTTGTATTCGACATCACTTGAACATGTACCAATCACTAACACAAAAAAGTGTTTGCAAAAATCGCTTGAAACTCATGTAATACATAATATATAAATGGAAAAGTTGGCGATGCGGTGATGCTGATGGCAGTTGAAAGAAAGAATTAAAATGCAATGTTATTAATTTTATATTTTGTAGTATAAACTGATTCCTTTTTCCATCGTCGTCTTAAAAAATGTAAGTTCTTCAGCCATTACACTGCTAAAATCATTACTCATGCTAACATGTGTGTAAATAAGGCAGTGGATGGGCAAGATCCTCCTGCTAATAAACCATAAGCAAAGTTTAATGTCATAATATTACACATGTCAAAAGACAAGTGAGTGTTGAGTTACAATTTAATTCATATGCTGTTCTCTCCTCCGAGGGCCATGAGATACTGATAATGAATGAGTCATCGACATCATGACGATAACTGACAGGATACACTTCTTGTTGCACACATACATAATTCACAACTCTTATGGATGATGATGCTTGTTTGCTGTTGTTCGAGATTATAACAAAACTAACTTTTTGGTAAAACAGAGCATTTCACACATGTAAAGATGAAGTACGCCAGAAATGTACGTATGTATGTAAAATTTAACCAACTTCATGAATAAACTAATTTCGAAAATAAACAACACTACGTTTCATTGATCTCTATTAGCCTTTTATTCCCATTTTACCTACCCAGTACCTAACTAATCTAACTATAAACTTCTCAGCAGCCTCATCTCATATCTCGCTATCAAATTTCCTGATTTCGATTTTTAGTACAGTACAAAAGAGTTGACAGGAATCAACAGCGTCGCAAACAATGGAAAATATTACTTTGGTATACTTCGCGGATGGCGACACTACTTAGAATTATGAGCGTGTGCGCAGCATTACTTGAAAGGGTTTAATTTGCATTAATATTGAGGGATGATTTTTACCTAGAATTTTTGCGAAAGCACTACCTGAATTTGTAGTGGATAATAACTACGTTGCTGATAATGAGTATGGTGAAGTTAAAAAGGTACAAAAGATGTCAGGAAAAATATCTACATTGGAATGAGAGACACCATGAACATTACATTGTTATTGCCAATTATTTACGTATACCGGTAATTTTCATGAACACAAGAAAAATGGTTGGAGATAATAATATGGAGCTGCTTTTCCCCTGACTGACTGCTATCGCTGTTGTTGTAGCACTTAAACTTGCATTCTTGAAATAATTGCTTTAGGCTTGCTTGTCATTTAAATCGTATGACGTGGACAATTTTTGTCGCCTTGTAATTTTTGATTGTCTGGATTATTGGAAAACAGCAGATGCAGTCGTATTAGATGTTAAGTTAAGTGAACAGAGACAAGCAGAGAAGATTCGTTCAAAGTACAATAAATATAAATTTCATGTTCAATAAAAAGTAGGGTTTTTAGTATAAAAACGTATTGTACATTTATCAACAAAACATTTTTACATTATTATTACCGAGTAGCCTGAACAAGCTGCTGAGTCGTAGCAGGTAGCTTTTTAAATGATAATACCGTGATACAACGGTGATGTCTACCCCCTGAGCATTTCTTGGCAATAAAAAAGGAAAATGGCCTTTTTAAAAATTATCAAAAATTACACATTTTAGAAATTAAGTATGTAAATATGATTTGCCACAAGGAGCAGCACATCTGGATGAAAAAAATCTTGGAAGGACGCAGAAACTAATAAATGCTCCCTGGTAAAGTAGGATTTGATGCGTTGATCATTAACATAATGTATAACGATAATGAATTCAAAGACATAACGATATACATAACAAAGGTAGTCCATTTTCTCATCCTAGGCAAGAAACTACTCAACTACTCCAGCCATTCTAAAAAAGCAAGCTATCCAAACATTACCTACCTAATGTATCTCTATTTATTTCATGAAGATGATCATGGTGAGACATAGAAAGGAACGAATAATGAATCAAACAGAATTTCGAATTTTAAAGCAGGTTTAGTAAAGTTTTTGATGGTATCTCCGAACATCTTAATTTCCTTTACTAATGGCAAACACAATTTCTTCCCACTTACAACCCTCTCTCCCCCACTCCTTGCCTGTTACACCGTTGCTTTAACTCTGGTCATTTACCAAAAAGTCATTATTTCACACGATGGTTTTGCTTTGCATTAAACTCATCATAAAAAAGCTAATATAGGTTGGTTACTAAATGATAAGGTTGCCTTCATATCTTATCATATCGGCTTGTTATGTTACGTTTTGTAACATGTGCCAGCCGGAATATATTACTTTTAAACATCATTAGTGGTAAACGAACTTACAACCAAAATATCCTTTAAAACATATTATATAGCATACATCCATATTTAATCACTGTACTTGAACGTGGATATCCATCCATCCATCCATCGTCTTCATCAAGAAAGAAAAGAATACGAGATGATCTTCCAAAATTTAAACATTTTTTGTTGTCACGAACCCCTTGTAGCAAATAATGATAATAACTACTACGCAACCCCCACCATATGAAACATTTTTGTTGCGTATTTCATTTTTCACGCCATATTCTTAATTTTTCTCTTGATTTTCATAAGCATTAAATGTAATTTGAGCCCCTCCTGGTATACATGCATAAATGCAGCAGTACCTCTCTTTTTCATTTTTTGATCTTCTTTTCTTGATTGCTATAACTCACCTGGCTAGTTTTTTTCCACCTTACATACAAGAAGTACTTAAGTACAAATAGTCAGTCATATATATTATATTGATATAGTTATGGAATTCACGACAAATTAGAATACTTAATGAAATCACTCGTATTCAGGTACTCGTAATGTTGTAATCTAGTCCATTAAAAGCTTCAATTTTCAACTCTTTTTCTCGTACAAGTCTTAGGAAAAAACTGGCATTCGTGTAAGTGCTTTAAAACTGTACGAGAACGAAACGTGTTAAGAGTTCAATATTTGCTTAATGGGTATTAACAATGAAATTAAATCAGCGCAGGTGTATTTTTTCTTCCTATTCTCAATAAAAAACCATCAACGACTAGAAAAGTCATTCTCCTAGAAAGACTATTATTATAATAACTAAACAGACAAGGCAAATGCTGTAAAACGCTCTTATTTCACAGAACAAGAAGATGATGATGATCAGTAGAACACATATTATTAACTTAGACGGATGCTATAAATACTACTTTCGTACGCAGTTGTAATATTTATTGCTTTTCTACTAGTTTATTTACCAGCACAGCATTATAATCCATCCATCCTCATCAAGCGAATTTTTCATTAAAAAGCACTCCACATTCAGTCGTCTTTTCCAAGTAAATCACTTTTTTGTGCGAAAATAGGTTTTTCTTTCTAGATTTATGCATTTGCGGTTGAAATGCCATAATATTTTATAATAACATACATGGAATTAGCTATCGTAAAAAATTAACGATATATATCTGAGGATATCTATAGAATTGTGCTGAAACAGCTCTCGCAAATATATTATCTGATCTAATTCAAAAAAAAAAATATATATAGTTAATATTCTACTTCAGACCTGTTGATTCTCGTCGTAAAATTACTTTTTTTGTTGTTCTCTCCAAGTAAAGGGCAAACATGCAAAATAAATATTCACAGAGTATTTACTGCTACTACCACGACCATATTGCCATCGTATACCACACCGCCAGCACCGTTTGTAAAAGCAACGCTGAGAATAAAAAAGAATTGAATTACATTTTAGTGTTAAATCCACTACTACTATGCTACGTTACGTTTCATGCGTCTTTTTTTGTTATCAGAATATTCGCTACATGTACATAGCATATAGAAGAATAGATGTATATAGATTTGAACAACTTGGAGTTCACTGAAGCTTGTTGATACCGCAGACTCTGTACTTTATATCCTTAGTGATTTGAAATTGTCGCAAGCAAACTATTCAAAAAGCTTTTTTTCAAAACGCTTTGTTGTTTCGCTGACTTGCTTGACCATTGGCAGAACGTTTGAAACAACGTGAAATTACATCCCCATTGAAACATAGTACAGAGTTAGTTGACTAGCTTGTCTTCATTTTTTAACATGGGAGCATAGGCAGGTTTCTCTTCTGGTATAATATTGGAGTTTGTTATGTAATTCTATTTATAGAAGCACTCTATAAGTATCCATTATTGTGCATATGCTTTTTACTACAATTTCACAAACCGGCCAAACAAGTCAAGTCCTTGATTTGATGTTGATGTTCACTCACTGCTCTGCTGCTGCTGATGATGATGATGAGATCATATAAGAAGAGAAACAACAAATTATGCGAATGAAAAACACCTTAAAATTATGTATTTGACGTGGTTTGAGCGTAATTAATTCTGCAGGTTGACTGTTATTTTCTTTCTGTTGTGGCTAGCATCAGTTGCTTCTGCTGCTGATGAGCTGATCTCTCTTGCTATGATTTTATACTCTAGTCATCACCTGTAGCTTTGAAATATGATCTCATCTGTACGAACCACGCACGTACGTTCTGCTACGGACACAAGGCGACGAACGACCAATAAGCAAGCTAGCGACTGAACCGAACTGATTATATAAAATACTAATAACAATAAGTTATTGCATTCATTTTCTTTTTAAAGCTGAAAAGAAGAACAGCCTTTTTTATTGTTGGCTTCTCTCTCTCTTTGACTCTCTCGAATTATAAAATATATCGTAATGGATTACGTGTACACAGCTTTGGTAGGTATCCACTTTCATTTTATTCAGAGCAAACGAGATCCGGATTTTTAAAAACAGCCTTTCGCTCGCTCACTCACTCACACTCACTCGTAAAACGACAATGAGGCAAAACGAGCAGTGCTGATTGAACGTTTGAAGGATAGTATTATATTTAATAGTGATAAAGTCTGATGGTTTGTGAGCTGAGATTTTTCAAATGTATAATCTTACAACACGACGACGGGTGGAATTACTCTTTCCTCTTTGTGTACTTCTTTTTTACTGCACTTCGTTAAATACATCACATTAGACATTTTAAATAATTGCATTGCTGCTTTATCCTGGCCAATACGATTGCAAAGTAAAGTAGTACTTCTTTTTAAAGAGTGGAAGCTGCTCTCTTTTCAATTGATTTATTTCTTTAAAGATACGCAATCTAACAAATGAATAAATAAATAACACAGCAGGATCAGTAGCATTGTTGTTTAGTCATCATTTCTTCTTTATTCCTCGAAATAGACTAATTTTTCCAAACACCTTTTTATTTATTTCATTTTAAAGGAAAACTCATTAAAGTACCCAAAAAATCAACTCAATACTCGTCGAGCTCGACAGCTTTTCATCATTTTAAGTATTTTGAATGTGGAAAAATTCTGAATATAAAATGATTGTAATGATGATGATTATGATATGCTGAGAACTGCCATGTAGTAAAATACTTTCCGCAGTGGAGGACAACGTATTACATATGAATAGAATGTACCTCGTTCCATAATTTTTTTAGATAAGCAAAAACGCTAACACAAGGTGAGGTAGGCGGTTGGCTATGTGACTTGCTTCACATGGTTTGCTTACAATAGCAAAATTATAAAGGTGAAGATTTTTTAAGCTACTATCATATGGGCATCGAGATTTAGGCAAAAAAAACTTTTCAACTACCCAGGTAAAGAATGGGGAATCACTACGAGAATATTTTTATACTGCAATTGTAACGAAGCGTGGAACAATGCCTTTCTTGCTTGTGTAAGTGTTGTGTAATATAAAGGGAAAAAGAATGAGTAAGTTTAATAGTAAAAAAAGGTTTTTATCGTGATTTGAGTATGTGATTATTTTATTCCACACGATTATCATTATGAATATAACGATGAAACTATGTTTTTCAAAGCATCAATTTCTACTCTGCTGGTGCTGATAATGCAGCTCACAAGTTATTATGCATCAGAGGCAACGTACATAAAAGTGAAGTACAAGTACAAAATTCTCATTCAACGTGTTATTAGAAATATATTTTACCTTCTTTTCCACCTTTTTCACTTTTTATTCCAAATCATGATTGTGTGGACCCGTAGAAAATGATAATGTGTGGGTAGTCGGGTACGTATATATATTTGTATATAACTATGAGTATAGCATGTTTTATGATTACATCGCTCACACACACACACATTACTAAACTACAACAAATACCCATAAAAAGTATATCTATCACCAGCTTCCACTTACAATGTACATATAAATACTACATCGAGATGGTGACGCTGATGGTCAAGGATGGTTGGAAATAAATGGGCTGTTTGACTCGGAAGATGAATTTTTATATGAACGAGCACATCACCTCACAATCATCTTCGTCAAGCTACAACTTAGATAGAGAGCTCTACTCGTAAAATAAGACTACACTGCAGATTTTTTGCGTAAACCAATATTCTACACTTTCTTGTGATAATGTTATTTACTTAAAGTCTTTTAAAATTCTAGTACTCGTTTTGCTTATAATATCTAGATACATTTATACTTTTCTCATTAATGACGTTATTCGTGAAGGTTTGAAAAATTTTGTATTTATTGTGGTTAGGTTCTGATATTGAATGCAGAAAATGGTTTGTAATGTAATGGTAAGGAAAATGCTTTATCTTCATCAGTTTACTAAAAACGAAAAGCGGTACAAAATGGAAACGCATCTCTCTTAAATCTTTAACAAAAAGTATTACATAAAAGATACGGAGTAATATTGCAGAAGTCGGATGAAGAGGACTGTTTTCATTGTTACTATTATTTTTATTATGACTGCAGCCATCATCATCTTTTGCAGTCATGATGACGTTCATGCTGAATTTATTTGTGTGGCAGCCGACAGGAAGGTAGTTGTGAACGTGCTTGACTCCTGTATATAAGGCTTGATAAAAGCCTGCTAGGTAGGAATTTAGTATAAAGCAGCAGAAGGGAAGATGGTAGACAAAAATGAATTTTACCTGATCTGATGAATGGCCTTAGAGCACGGTCGGCTACTTACATGAATAGAAGGCAGGATCTGAATGTGCTCTCTCGCACACTCACACAACAAAGTGGAGAGGGAGAGAGAATGAATAAGAAGAAGAGGCAATATAATAGGCAATGTATTATTTTCCAAAAAGGCAAAATGTGAAAGCGCACACACAACATACACGACTGACATACGGACGTAAATGTAATTTATCATAATATTAGAAAACTCACGGAGTGTAAAAACTTTACTTTTTTGCCTGCCTGCCTGCTGGCTGCCGGTCTTGTACACTGTAATATATGCCATCTGCAAGAACAGCAAAATGTAAAGTTAGGAAGTAGAGGAAGAGAACGACTGTTTGTATGAGCAAGCATAAGCACAGGGGATGGTAGTGATAGTCTCCTCATCCACATCTTCTCATTCATTCATTCATACTACTTCTCCCTACTATTTACAACGCACATACATTACTTTATACTACTTCTTCTCTGAGCTATTTCATTCATTGGGAGAACTTCCTTTTCCACTTGATCTTCTAAACTTATGGCATACGTACGTAGTACGACGTACATTGAGAAAAGGAACATTATACTTGACAGTGTGTGTACATAAATAAGTGTAATATAGCAACTGCTGCAACCTACTCTCTTTGGTGAGTGAACACTCTTAAAAGATACGGCGACAGCAATTGGGGATGACCGACCAAAAAAAATCTACGTACCCTGCCAAAATTTTCTCTGATGTGTGTATATAGTATATTTAGTAAGTGAAGTATGCAGAGTTGGGGAGAGGGTAGGGTACACGTTTGGTACGCCACCATTTATATATGACAATGTGTATGCATTTATATTGACCGTAAGTGCGCACACAAAATGTTCTTACACTCCATTAGTCGTTGGAGCTACAGAGAGCTAGCTGTACCATGATGATGTTTCATTTTATATTGTTTTTCTTCTTGAGATTTGGGAGTTGGAACGAAATGGTAAACGATGGGAAGAATGAAGTGTACATCCTTCCGATTTGATGCACAAAAGACCAGCAAACCATTAAAAATATCAACATCGTCATTCTCCTCATCATCATGATCGCTCGGTTTGGGTGTTCTCTTGCCATCCTCTTTAATTCGTCGCAAGTTTAAGTCTCTGTTTTTATGGAGTTGTAATAAGTTGGTAGAAATAAGATGGGATTAACGACTTGCCGCCACACTGACAAGAAATGTTTGTTGGCGTACATGAGCTTTACAAACTTTGCTATACGGCTGTTCACATGGGTATCTATCTAGTAATGAAGCTGATATAAGTAAAATGTCTTGAACATATCATATGAAAGAAAAAAAGATTTCGTAAAAAAATTGCTATCCTACGAATACGAGTGCTTTATGGTATAAAAGTATTTATGGTATAAGATAAATATATATAGTAAACAGTAAATTCACTTTGTACATCTTTCTACTTGTCAGTACTTGATTTGGTAATGGAACCAGTATAATAATGCAATGAGACAAATAGCAGTAGTTATGCAAATGCAACTGGAAATTGAGTCTAGTGGTGGATGAAAACAAAGAAATATGAGTACTTTACGTAGACAGAGTACAAAGTTTGCAGAATGCTATATATTACTTAGGTATTCAAGGATATTTGGTTCTCCGCCTCCTCATAAAGATGATTCAAAAAGCAAATGTCGATAATGAAGTTAGTGGACAAGAATATATTCTGCTACATGAAGTAGGCCGAACCCCAAAATTGTTCTGCAAGACGAGGTAGTAGTGTGGTAGCAGATATTATTCTTTACTTTTATTATTGCCATATGTGTGGCTGCGAGAGGAAAGGGACCAAATGGAAAATCGACCGTTAATTTTCCTTTGTTCCAATGCATTGCTTCAAATAGCAAAAAATAACGGTCGATTTTCCATTTGGTCCCTTTCCTCTCGCAGCCACACATATTATCATTACTTTTGCTCCCGGTACAATATACAGACATATACATATGTAAATACTATCTCGCGTGCACAGAGATGAGCAATTTATATGGCATATCCGTAACGTAGGTATATACGTGATTCTGGTTGATGTGAGATGACTAGATGACCGATAAATGGTTCTAATCCTGGTCTCTTGGAATTTCATGGAGTAGTATAACGTTATATTAGGCATCAGCAGTAGCAGTGGCAGAATCGCTTACTATTTTTCACGTAAACATTCCAGTCATTTAAGCAAAAGAAATGGCATACTGAATTGCTTTTTCGATGGTAAATTACTGAATGTGTTTTTTCCTCCTATTTTATCCAATAGAGAAGCAAAAATATTTTTATTTCGTATAATAATATAATCATACCCGAAAATTCGAGGCCCATGTAATATATATGACTTGCGATTGTATTGGTAGTGGGTATTACGTATTAAAAGCAAGACGTTTTCTATGGAAGTTTTTCATTTTATTTCTCCATGCACGATTTGCTTTCGCCTTTTATGTTCGTTGTACACTGTCTATGTGTAATGCTTCTGTATTTTGAATTACCTTCTCTTGCTCTCGAGCTCATATACTTGTTCGTGTGTGCATCTATGTATTTCCATTCGAGTAGACTTCAGGCTCTCTGTGTACACAGAGCACACAAAGTAAATGACCATATTATTCAGAGAGGAGTCATCTAGATTTCTTTTTACTGTCTGTCTGTTTGCGTCTTTCTTCACTACTCTCTCAAGATGATGATGATGATGTTTTGGTCGTTTTGTTTCCTTTTCCTCTCCACTTGATACGGTATGCTGCTGCTGTCTTATGTGTCGGTACAAGCTAGTTCCTCTATCTTTCTCGAAGCATCTGTGTAACAGCAGAAGAGGAGAAAGTTGTAGTACTCATGAAAGTGAGTAGAAGGGAAATAAAATAAATTGGAAGAAAACAGACAGTGGCCCATTACCTTGAAGAAAGTTATGGATTGGCATTTTCTTTCTGGGGGAGGTGGAATAATAATGTAATGTGAGTACATATCATCAACTCTCTCTTACTCTATACCCGTCCCTCACTACTGCTGCATATGTTATTGCAATGATACCAAAAAGAGTGAGAATATGCACGCATGAAGTGAAGTACAAACTTACCAAGTGTGTTACATAAGCTCTATTATATGGAGCCATCCCACAATCATCATCATCATCAAAATCATCATGGTCGTCATTCCTTTTACCTTCCAAGATGACTTTCAGCACTACCAGTAGCGTCATATCATGCAAAGCAAACGACGAGCGTCATGAGTTAGTAGAAAAACTAACCACCAACAGCTCAACCATGTGAAACTATCATCATCATAAAACAAGCTGACGAAATATAGACTCCACACACAACTATGCACTATTTCTCTCTTTTTCCCAGATATATTTCACCAGTTGTGGCAAGGGTGGTACTAAAAACCACACTCATATACAAAACATAAAGCATAATATAAACGCAAAACACACTTCCATGCCACACGGCATTATTCCTATTATTATGTGACTGCCATAAAGGGAATCGTCCTTCTTGAAGAGTTCTCAAAGTCGTAAGTCGCAGGAGAGAGCATTATGTCATGACATGTCATGCAGTAGTGAAAGAAACAGACATACTATGTGTACATGTAATACGTTTATTATAGACACATATAAGCAGTGTGCACACAGTAAGTTTTTAGTTTCGTAGTATAAAGTACAAACAGGAATATGGAGAAAAGAAAGAAAGATGAATGTATGAAGAAGAGAGAAGAGCTTTTTAGAACTGCAGCTTTCCCTTCTAAAAGTAAAGGACAGACGGAAGGATAGAATGACTTGCTGTCTGCTTGTTGTCCTCGTATACTGTTGACGAAAGGACGATATGTATGTGCTTAGCTGATGTAGTATGTATGAATAGTGGTTTGCCATTATATAATGTGCACACAAATTCATAACATAAACACTCACACACGATTACTTTTCCTTCCCATCTGACTTCTTGGCTTGAAAAGTATAATATGCATAAGTACACACTTACAATTTCAATTTCATATATATACGCAGTCCGTGAAATTTTAATAGGAAGGTAATGTAGTAACAATACATTGTGTGAGCTGCTACATTCTTCTACAAAATTATTGAAACTCATCACCATGAAAGTTTGCCTCCTACTTGTTCGTCTTTCCTGCTGCCAACTTCTCAAGTAATAACTGTGGAAAAGGAGAAACAACTCAAAATTTTCTACATAGCTTTTGTGTATACATTCATTTAATAATAGTCTGGAAAAGAGAAAGGGTCTACTACTGTTACTACTACGGCTGCAAAATTGAAGAGCTAGCTGAGTTACTTTTCCATGCTGATGGTGAAATGAAATAAATGAGATCGTGCTGCTACTCCATGAATAGATGCTGCCTGACGTAAGTTTCGCAGGGAGAAAAGAAAATCTAGTATGATGAACGAGAATGTAAATGTGAGTAGCAGCTAGTGTGCTTTTATGCATACGATAGCTATTACGATGAAATACCTAGAAAAAGAGTTCTCTCTTCACGTCGTCGGCAACGTCGACAGTGACGGTATCTAACATTCATTTCTATCCATAAGAGAGTACAGTTACTCAACGCAAAAACTCAATGCATTCTTCTCCACTTACTTATTCCCATCTATCGAGTAGCTTATGATTGGATGACATCTCATCTTTTCCTTGATGTTGACAAAGTTGAGTTTGATTCAATTGTATTTCTCGAATTTGGTCGTCTCTGTTCTTCAACACTACTTCTTTTACTATGTCTGCTGCTGCTTTGCATTGGTAGTAAAGTGCACACATGTACACTCGACGTCGTCGTCATCGCCGTGCTTAAATGTATGTCATGCTAATGTATGGAATGTCGCATCAAAAAGACACGAAAACTGTCTGAACAGCAGAAGGACGAATGATGATGATGATGACAGAAGTGTGCTGCTGAAATGAGAAAGATGACGAGAACAACCATGATGATCATCATGCTCTTCTTCATGATCACGACACGACTACTACTATATACATGCTTACATGTCGTTGTCGTATTATGTATTTACAAAAGTCTTTCTTCAGTTCTATCTTCCCTCGTCTGTATCGAATCACTCAGTCACTCAAGCTGTACCCACCACTACGTAAGGACAGCGAAGAAATGAAATAAAATTCTGTTGCTGCTGTTATTACTGCTACAACTCAACTCACTTTATTCCATTTTTTCTCAGAGAGGATTTTATTATTATTTTATAAAAAACATATTACAGAAAAGTGATGTTCTGCCGACAGTGAGGGAGGGGATGAGGGGCTACACATTTCATTCAACATTTTTATGGAGTAAAAACTGGAAATGTGTACCTGATGTGTGTATGTGTGTGTGTAGACCATGAACAAATATTACTCGAAATCACGTCAAAGATAGTACGACTTTGCGTACTAATATTACTGATGGGTAAACGTGAACAGGTATAATATATAACTTGGCATGTTGATGGCTGATGCCTGAAACTAAGTTATATAATCATTATATGCATACTGTCTTACTGAAAACGTAGAGCTTTTAGCTAGACTGTAAGTGCATTTCCTCTATAAAATGTTATACAGTGTCATTCCTGATGCTCAATTCCGGAAAAAAATTCGTTTGGATAGATAAGCAGCATTCAGAGAATCTATTACGACATATTATGATGATGACTAGAGAAGGAAACTCACAGTGTAACATAAAATAGTGATGATATTATGCGAACGAACATTTACTAAATAAAAATCGGAAGGCATTTACGCTTCCTCAATATTAAAGCATTCTTGGAGTCCAAAATATCCCAATGATAGAAGACAAATAAGAGGGTTTTCATGTGTGTAAAGTTTGAGAAACAAGTCTCTGAGTCATGACGTGTAATCAGTTTTTTCTTGGCTCTTTTTTCTTTTTTTCTTTTTCATTTTAAAATTGACTGTCATTGCATTGCACAAGTTTCTCTCTAAGAGATACATTTGTCACTCTATGTTATGCGCTGTTCGCAGCCATTTTAGTTGGCCCAAATATCCCGATTTTATAAATTATGTACTAAAAGCAATGCTAATATAACACTGTTAACGGTGATACATTTGACTATGTTTGTAATTTCCTAAATCAATCCAATGTAATGTTTCCAAAATGACAAAAGCATTGTCTCAACACTCAAGATAGTATTTCTCGGTTTAAAATGAAATGATCTGACCTTGAGTGACCTTTTGAGGAATACCTGCCAATTTGTGGTAACGCAAAAAATATTATGGGTGTTTCGAGAAACTTTATAACATGTTCGAGATGTTTATACCTTTTTCTACTTAATCTCATCGTGACCAAATTGTTTGTGAATACCTTTACACAAAACAATATTCTAAATGAATATTCTTATGTAGGCGAACCATGGTCCATTTTACCAACTTTTTAAAATACAAACTTGGTAGATTCGTTCATTTTATGAACTACATACTTCAGTTTACCGCATGTCGATCTTCATTCCATTTTCTCTTTCTTTCCCTATTCCATTTTTGTCGTGTCATCGTCAACTTATCCACTCCTTTCTTACATGAAGCTGCGATGTAGAGTGGTGTGCACGTTCGTCCTTCAATACGTCTACATGGTTATTATTACTGCTCTCTTACTCTGCACAGCGTTTTTTATAATAATACTTTATTCCCACATGCCATATTGCTGAAGGCGACAAAACTTCATTGAGACACGCAATGCAGCGCATACTGCTGTGTAACGAAACACGACTCATCATCGTGACAATGACGGTGATGGCACTCTGTACCCTTTTCTTTCTCAATCCAACTATAACTTTCTATTCACTCTGTCTCTCTGTCGGTATCATCATCATTGCGTTAGCAATAGAATTTACAGAACTTCTACTGCGTAATACGTAGAGTTTGATGATATTACCATAGGCGCTTTGACGTACATGTAGTAAAGCATGTAAGGGAAAATGAGCACAACCAACAGCACCAAAAAACCGTGTGATATCATTATCATCGAGAAAATGTAATGTTATGAATGTCAGCATAGTGATCATGAATGTGTGTAAGTACAAAAGCCAATGAGAGGAAGACGAAATTCTCTTCTTTTGCTCCTGTTGGATTTTTCTCCGTTTTAGGCAGGAAACTGTGTAGGCAAACGGAAACGAAAAAAGAATGCTACACGAAGAAAAGTAACGTAAAGATAGAAAGAGATGAATGTAGAGAGTGAGAGAGTAAGAAAAAAAGCAATGACAATATATATGTATGTACAACATTACTAGTTATAGGATGGAGAGAGCAGCAGTAGAGCAAAAGTGTACGAAAATGTCGTCGAGGTCCATTACGTGCTCACTTGTGTCATTTAGACCAGGAAAGTAAGAATAGTTTGAATCAAAGACGACGAAAGAAAGAAAGAGAGAAACTGAGATTTCTCAGAGCGAGAACGGTGTACATTGATTCGTCGTTGGGAGCAAATACATAAAAAGGAGGCTGATGACGGCGGTGGTGGAAATAGCAAAGTTATCTAGATAGCAGCAGTAACTACCATATGTATGTACGTACATAAATGTACATACCATAGCTCCAACTGTGTGTGTGTACATTCTGTGACGAAATAACCAAGCAGAGTAAAAAGGAATTGAAAAGGGGAGGTTTGGTCATTCATGAATTTCCAGAGAGGGTCTGCGACACAAAAAACACATCAACAGAGTAAAGCAAAAGCAGTGCTAGACACTTGTCATCCAGTTTTACGTAATCAATACGAGTCATATATTTGTAGTAAATAGCAGCTTTTTTCTTTGAAAGAGGAAAAAATACAGTGAGCCTGTGTGTTCTCGTTTCTTTATCAGAAAGAGCCTTTTCTTCTGCAGACGAGATTCAGCACTGGTTGTAGTAGAGTGCAGATGAGAATGACTCAAATTACGATTTCGTTCCACTACTCCCATACCACATACCATAACTTACTATTTTACTTTTATGAGCAAAAGACTTGTATGTGTTTGGAGCAAAGTAGCATGCAGCCAGCGACAGTGATATAGAGATTTCACATCTTTTCTGAGTTGACTTGAGTTTCACTAAGTCTGCACATTTCTGTCTTCCACATTTCACTCTTTTCTTGTACGATCACCACATTCTATCAGCAAATAGATTAGGACAACTACCGCACAGCTCTTAGAAAAGTTGTACATAATATGTAATAAGGAATGATAGCGAGGTACATACTTATACAATACAGAAAGCCCGGTGCGAAGGTATGAGGGTTTGAGTCGAGGTTTTCTTACCAATAAAAATCTCAAACTTTTATACATACATACGTCGTAATCTCATAGCATTCCTACTGTCTAACTTGGCTACTTACTATTGATATACCAACAATACCATTGCTTCCTTATCTCATCTTTCTTTGGTATCTCTATTTAGTGTTTGGATGAATGACAATGGTATGGATTTTGCTTTTGATGCTATGGTTTGTGTAACAGAGTTTGAGATTTTGAAGTTATGCGGACAGTGGTGTTTCGATATAAAATTTTCCCAACGATACGAGTACTGATTAAGTGTTGACTTGGAATAAGCCCTAGTCTTGTTGCTGGAAATAATTATTTCATCTACAATTTGAAAAATAAAATGCTGCAGCACAACATATTATATTAAACTGCTTTCCATATGGTTAGGTTTCTCCGTATCTGCATTAATACTTTAAGTTTGCGTTTTTCTAAATTTCTGCTGAACTTTTGAATGCTCACACACCTGAAAATAACATTCACAGGCAGGGACAAGCCAAAGGAAGAATCTATTTTCATTGTTTAACTATGTAAAATAGAGGAGAACCGCTGAGTTCAAACTTTTTGCCATAAAATCACAGTATTATTATGATAGCTACATTAATGGCCGCTGGTGGGCATGACTTCAGAGATATTATCTGCATAAGCGAAAGGTGTCATCGTGGTTATCGTAGTCATTGGACCTCCACGACAACCACTCTATCCTACTTCAATATAGTTTTCTTACCGAATTCATTCATTCGTCCGTCGCTACAGTGTAGTGGTAGTATGTGTGACGTAAACGTATCAAAAATCCCATTTAAGATGGCGACAAAAAACACACAATGAAAAAGCATACTAATAAGATTCATTTTTATTCTATAATCAGTGAATATCTCAATACTGTAACCTTGTAGTCTACAAACTACAATAAAAAGTTTTTGTTCGATATATATAGTCTAAAAAATCTATTCGCTATAAGCAATGATGACAATGACTACGAGTAACCATCTTTGAAGTCAACTTGTATCCAATGCCTTTCTTTTAGTGAATAAACCTTATACAAAGCAATATCATTGTCATTCCGAGAAGAGACTGTGTTTTAAATCTTTAGTAGAGAAAAACAAGCTTCACGATTGAATTCTCTTTTTTTAAACATACTATATACATATATACTTTGTCACACTGCATTATAGTCCGTGTCAGCATGAGAAGATAGAAAAATATCTCGTCTTTATTCTCTTCATTTTACTTTTCTGTGTGTTTCACTCGACTGACCAACGAGCAGATTATGCATGAAATGTTCTAATATTACCAGTCCTCAGTTTGTTTGACATTTTCACATGGACTGAGTGAGAAAAAATAGTTTGCAGAAAAACACAAACCATTTTTTCAGACGAGACCATCGACTGTAAACGGGGAGTATACAATATCATACACATGCCCGCACGAAAATGACAATGCCTCACAAAATGATGATGAAAATGATGATCGGTATGGTATGGTTGTGTGTACTATGTAACTATATGAAACTGATTTGATGGTGGTTGGTAGTTTGGTCGGAATGAGTGAAGAAGAGCATCAAATCCATCGGGATTGACAACGACATTACTGCTGCCTACATAATAAACTTATAAAAACGACGATAAATACACTGTACCATTACACTGAACATGATACCAACCAGACCACCATCGGTATATCATATTAAATAAATACGTAGATATTATATCTTTAGCTGGTGATACTTGTGCTGTTTACTCGAAAGCACGTTACAGCTCAAGTGTCACCTCAAATAATAATAATAATACCTCACATTACTCTATATACAATACGGAGAGAGAGAGTACTCCTCCAACTGTGAATGTGCTTGTCTAGTGAAATTCATGCCTGCCTGTTCAAGTGAACGAATGAATGAATAAACTATGTTATAAAGCTGTATCATTTTGTATTTTATACAAAGTAGTAAGAGAATTGAGACTGTTATTTTTCGTGGAAGTGGAAATTGGTGAATAGAAATGGCAGTGTGAGGAGACGGACGAGCAGCAATGAATGTATTTATGGTAGTAAAATAATATGAAAGTATATCACTGCTGCTGCTACTACCGTTTTGTTACTTTTTGCGCCTTGCTGAGAATTTTAAGAAGAAACGGTAGCAGTTTGACATTCTTATAAAGGACAGCATAACGTAGTTTTGCACAATAATGACAGCAGCAGCAAGTGACACACATAATATAACGCAACATATAAACGAAATCATGTTTTTTGAGTGTGTTTCCTTTGGAATGAAAATCGTTACGGATGGCTGTGTGATAGAATGTTATGGTTGTAGAGAGCAATGAAACTGGAAGGCATGAATGATGATGGTATGCCATGACATGCATGGATTTAATGTGTAATACGTAAAATGTATTATTCTGGCTATGTTTTCTATTACGTGTTCATGCACACAATACTTACCTAAAACTACCTAACCAGTTGTAAATGGAGCGGTGGTGGTGGAAGCAAAAGCGACGAAAATATACAAACCCTGAAACTCGTAACAAAGAAGTAAATACTACTCTACTTGATATAAAAAATAATATACGCACACACAAAGTATACAGCTCTAAAGAACAAAGCATTTTGACGATGGGAATGGTAAATGCATGCATACTTCCCATAATCATCAACATCACCAGTCAACCAACTCAGTCTGTTTGTTCTATTACATCAACAACAGCCAGCTATGAAGATTGTCAAATCAAAACAGAAGAAAAAATGTTCGTTATTTGGTCCGCTGCTCTAGTCAGCAGAGAGGTTTTCTCTGAATGAAAACCTGTGTATTTTTATTACCCACACACTAATACACAACATGACATAGTTGCTCATACACAACAAGGAATAAGTACACAGGATAAAGAAGGATATATTAGGATTTTCGACATAAATCCAAGCATGCCAGCAACCAAGCGGACCACCAATATATTGAATATACCAATGTGATGCTTAGCTTTGTAGAAGTATAGCAAATGCAATTACTTTGATGATGATAGCAGCTGACAATGGTAGTAAAGTGTCGAGACGCATTCTTCCATGTTCCATTTGCTTCACCATGGTAATAAAATGCAGAAAATGTTAATATTCCAGTTAGTTGCGAGCATAAAAAGTTGTAGTGGTCGTAATGGAAAAAGATTTTTATATTTTTACGACTACATACATAATATGCATACATACAACATATAAACCTTACATATAAGGCCTGATTGTTATCGTTCATTAGGTCGTTTGCCATTCACCAAAAGGTTTGACTTTGTTCTCACAAAACTTTGCTAGAGAATGTAGGTATGCGAATGGCCATGTTATGATATCTAGCATCATTTACCTAAAAAGTAATCGCGGAAATGACAAAAAGCCACCTACCTAGCTACAGTGTACCAGTTTCCAAGTATTCTTGATTGGGGAAATGTCGTTTAAGAATTTTTGCATATTGTATTACATTGCATTACACATGAATAGCCATGAGTCATGTCACGAGGAACATAACAGGCTTTCACGTTGAGAAAATTCTGAGGCAGATGTGCAATGATAAGGATGGTCGAAAAGGCTCTTCTGTGAGGCAACCTTTTTATTCAATACCTTGAATAACATGTTGAAATAGTTAAACCATACAATGTATGCTTATGCAAATTGCAAGACGAAAAGGGAAAAGAGATGTGCATACACACCACACCGCACACTCATACATAACACAACAAGAATAAAATATTGACACTTTTAGAGGATATTCGGAAGCGTGATAGTGGAGAAAAGGGTGTACATACGTAATGAAGGTTTTTATGCTTACCTATCCTCACATTGATGCTACAAAAGGGATATCCATAGATCACATTCAAACAAAACAACTAACATAATATCATCAACATCTGAATCTGCTTTTGCCATTTATATTTGTATTGAATTGCGTAAAGTTGAGTTAAGTGGTGTGGTGAGTGCTTCACTAAGCTTTTAGAAGTCGAAGTAAAAAGAAAATAAAAGCTGAAATGGAAATAATAATGTACACAGAGATAGGTGAGGGATATAATGTAGGTATACAGGCAAGAGCGTAATGTAGAAGTTTCAGTCGGTTTAGTGGACTTAAAAAAAGTGTTTGGCTAACTTGCAAACTTACCGATGGTGAACAGAACAACAACATATCATGGTATGGAAAAAAGTGGAAAAGGGAAAACAGCATGATGGTTTCAGCTTGTGTAGTTGGTTTCTGTGATGATGATGGCGGTGAAAGAAAAAGGGCAAAAGAAAAAAGTAGGTAGAATGTACAATAACTAGCAGGACAAATACAAGACAGACTCACAATAACAGACATGAAAGTTTTTTTCTGGAAAATGGATCCTTATTGCAAAGTAAAGCCAAACGCGAAGCCAAAGTAAAAAAGTTGTGCTTGCCCATTCTGTATGGTAATGTATACCGTTCCTCTCTGCTTATAAATTGCAAAATAAACTGTCAGTTTTTTCTTCATCCTCGCTTTCTCCTCTCCCTTCCTTTCTGTGGTTGCTCTTCTCTTTTTTTGCTGATGTTGCTCTCTTATTTCCATTTTCTGCACTGGCAGCAAAAAAGCGTAACTACGCTGTATATGGTTTTCTTGCTTTCGTTCGATAATGTTTTTAGGAAATAATGTTCAAAGTTCAAAGTGCGCCTTGCATATGTACCTATATAATACGTTTATATACATTTAAACTTTATAAGCCACATACATGATGCACATAGGCTGCCCAAGCTCACATTTCAGACTACAAGTTCAAGTTGGATGAGTGACGAGAGTTTTTCCTTCTTTTTTCTCCTCGGGTATGCCATCATCGTCATGATCACCACCGCTGCCGTCGTCCTTATGGAACATAGAGCAATGGTCTAGTTTAGAATTCAACAGGGACTTCAATACGAGCTACTACACAATGTATACACACCATTCTTCCTCAAACTTGTCCATAGAAAAAGAATATTTGTTATGTTATGCCTTTTCTTCTTAACTTATTCGCTCTAGTTTTCCCCCTTTTCCGGCCCGATGTACTTTTGTACTTATGAGTATGAGGCAATTCTATTATCATTATTGTTATGTCTTTTTGTGTTTCTTTCTGCTTCTTTTGCGCTTCTCTCCCACTCTGTACATCTTTCACTTTAGGAAAATGGTAGGAGTTTTTAGTGGCAAAGTGGAAAAATAAGCGGAGAGAATATATTTAAACAAGGAGGAAAAGCGCCTGAGAATGAAGCAATAAACCTTTAGCCTCACTCACTCTCTCCATCTAAAAAGAAAAGCTGTTTAAATGTTTGAATTGAGGCAGGAATTGGTGAATAAATGAATGAACAATTTTACAGACTAAAAATAGGGAAATCTTCCAAAGTAGGTACGGGAAATACACGAAAAAAACAACACAATGTCTACCGATAAAGACGATATTTTTGTTGGGAACATTTGTATACTCAATGTTCGTCTTTTTTCCTGGAATAGCACCAGTAACAACACTAACTGCTGCCGACTAACGAAATAAATCTTGTTGAAAATGTTGCCGACGTTGCTCTCTCGAGTTGCTTGTATTATTACAAAAATTAGTTTATAGCGCATTTTAAAGTTTTGCGGTGAATATTTTCATCGTTTTATCATTATTTTACGGCTTTTATGGAGAATAATAATAAGACATAAGAAGGAAAGTGTTGCCGAATCGAGTGTTGGTGTGTGGCCATTTATACAACTGCCTTTTCTCTCCCCTTTTGGTAAATGATTCCTTCCATTTTATGGAAGGCGTTATTAATCCATTCATCATGATGACAAACTGTAAACATAATAATTTTTCATGTGTCAATACCAAAAATAGATCGTGGTAAAGTGGTAATGTCTTATGTGTTCAATTCTTCTGGTCAGACATCAAGAAGTGAATGTAGTCATATTGCTCTCTACTCGTCCTATTCTCTTTCACTCGCGTAACTCTATTTTATATCAAATCGATTGATGATACGTTGTCAGTAGTTCTGTGGTGATGGTTAGTTGCTTGTGCGCCACACCACACACTATCGCCATTACACACTACTCTATCCCCATCACCGCCAACCGGTTAGCGTATAATATCGCGTGTATGTCAGTTAACTTGCTTTTATAGTAAAAGTGAAAAAAGATTCCTCTTCAATAGACAGCAAACTGATGAGCTATATTATCTAGTAGAGAAGTGAGTAGACTAAATGTGAAAAAGTTATATGGCATCTTCAATCCATCTACATAGCAGGAACAGTGATGGCGATGGCAGTAGTAAAATACCTTCTATCAAACAATAACGGTAATATCGCCGTTAGATATCTTCTGCACTACTTCCACTACCACCACCACTCCCGCTATAATAACAGAGAAAAAAAGTGAGAGTGAATCGGGGAGTGGGAGAGTGAAAAGATATCGTATCGTAGAAATATCGTAGCAAAAGGAACGAATAACATTTCCCTCTATCACCACTAGCATTACATCAAGCAGGCTGCCATTACTATTGACACCAGTAATGGTTCTTCGAACTTTTTTTGTTTCTCTCTTGTAAAAGAAAGGAATAAAAGTGAAAGAACTTTCTCTTTTTTCTCCTTTTATCAGTAGGCAGTAATAACAGTAGCATGAAGTTGTTTTGATAACAGGAGAGAGCAGACCCACAGAACCACCACCACCACAGGGACTAAAACAGCACATGAAAAAAATAATACACGAATAGTGTAGTAGCGTAGTTGTTGGTATAGCGGAAATACTAATAAAATAGTTGATGTACTTATATTTCAGTACACAGCATGATAGCAATGTTACATAGTAAGCAATGAACAGTTATTTGCAGTTTCTGTTGTGAAGAAGATGGCGATAATAATGATCGTATTGCCTGACACGACGGCCTTTCTTATTCTAGCGATATGGATGCGGATGGGTGTGCTTATACATGTTGTACATGTATTTGTTAGTATACAACTGAATTCTTATTACTATTACAGTGATGTGGCCGTAGTTGCACTTGCCCAATATGTCATGATCAATGATGATGGAAGTTCCAGTGTCCTGGTCTTTGTTAGTGATAATTATGATGTTTCATATTCACACATCAAAAGAGGAAGCTTTTGATATATTGCCTTGCCATATGCATTTGAGGAATTTAGAAGGACAGTTGGTAATTGCTTTTCTCTGTGTGTGAAAGAAGTGGAAACAATTACAATTGGAACGTGGGCTTGACAAAAGTTCATCTCATCAGAAACACAGCAGCATTACGAAAAGTTGTAAAGAAAAAATGTAGCGTTTGTACACTCTATCACTACAATCGTGGCACTGTGACATCAGTGAATCATTACGCACTATACGCACCCTCTGTGATAATTTTATTTTTATTATTTTGTTACGTAACTTCCACCTCCCTTTCATTGCAGCAACATTATTACCATCAAGTTTTTGTATCTGTTTTTCCTCTCTCTCTCTCGATCCAGCATTGAAATGCTTTTGTGTGTATATAAAAGAAATGACCAAATAATAAGCTGCTGTAAAGATTTACGTAGATCTTTAACACATAAATAGTAAGCAGATACGCACAAAAAAGTTGGAATTACGTGTGGAGGTCTGCCACTACGACTGCCGCTGCGATTACTTTTGCTCAAAGAGAATCTCTTTCCACCACCAACAACTCTCGCAATCAAACAAAATGGAAAAGCCGGTTTTTTGCCTTGGTATTAGTGGTGGTTGGTAGTAATGTAAGTAGTATAAATAAAGTGTGTTACACATTGTGCGACCATGGTGGGCTGCGACAACAGCTGCTGCTTCTACGGTGCAATTCTTATTACTTATATGACTAGGTACATTGAAATAAGTAGTAGTACGAGTTTATACCCTGAGCGTATATTATTATTGCTTCGAGCGTACATTTTATTAGAAATATTTATGCTTCTTATTGCTTATGGATGAATTGACTTTGCTTTTATTACATCGTTTCGCTGTACACATTCTTTCATTCATTCATCTATACACATGTGGAAATCTAAATGCATGAATCATGTAAAAAGACAATGATCTGCTGTTTACGATCAACCTAATCATAATATTTATTTACAGCAGCATCAACAAGAGAAGAAATACGTATTATATTTTGCCAGGTTTATCCTGGCGGTAAGCCTGCTGGCCTGGGATGGCGTCGTCAAATCATCTCTCTTCTCTAAAAGTTGTTTGTTATAAAAGGACAAAAAATGCCTTTTCATGTATCTTCTCCAATGCTTTTCCGTTTTTGAAACTAGGTATTTTTTATGTATTTTATGTGCCATCATTCACCGGAATATTGAGTTCGTGCTCGTCCTTCTTCGGCGTATATGATGATCATTATATATTTCTACGTGCGCCACCATTAAACTAGGTAGATGTAACTTTACGAGTATAACGACAAAGTATCTGTGGATTGGGTGGTATAGAAAAGAAAAGAGAGACTTCTGGCTGAATGTGTGCCTGTGTGTATACGAGTCTCTGTCTCTCTTTTTGCCTTTTACGACCGTTTCAGCTATTAGTTTGCAAACGATATAGATCATTAGTTTTCCTCATATCGTACGTTCCTTTCTTCTTCTATTTCTTTGTACGTTCTCCTGGTATTAACTATATTAAACGAAATGGATGAAAGAGAAACGAAGAAAACACTTTTTTATGTTTGTAGGCAGTAGGTACTCAACTGAATCTCCTATTGCCACCATCAACGTGTGCCCACTACTTGACGATACTACTTCCACTACAAAATATTAGAAACTATAGAGCATTTTAGCATTATAAAAGCCATACGAGATGGCTTGAATATACATACTTATTATGATTAGCAGCAGTCAAAGCAAGGCAGCCAGTGTAAAGAAAAGTAAAGGAGTAAATAGTATAGAAGAGCAGGAGGGAAAGATGTGATATTTTACAAGGGCTCTGAGGCTTCACGGTGGCTAACTTAATCTTCCACAGCAATCCACTTAATGTGTCTTACGACATTGACTACGAGTTTGTCTTTGGTGGACTACATAGTTTTCTCAGACTGATCACCACCAAACGTGTAAGCTTATATGTACATACACGCTCATTCTGAAGAATACAAAATATCTACCAGTCGGTTTAGCTTTGGCTCCTTTGACTGCATCCGATATAATGATCGTAGAATGAATCCAACAGCAGTGGTACCTTACGAGAACATGGCCACCACTGCTTCTACCACCGTCATTATCATCCCCCATATAATCTAAAACATATGGACAAAACCTTCCAAACAAGTTTGCGTTTATTTCACGGCTGCTGCTACAGTCACTTTTCTTCTTTCGTTTTTCTACTCGAACCAAATGAAAATATCAGAAATTTTGTTAGACTTTGTCCGTTCATATAAAACTTTTTTATTTGGAAAAAAAGAAAGTGAAAAAGGAACAGAATAGTAAGAAGGCGAAGTATACGAATGAGCATGATGATCACCATCATCGTGGTACAGTGGAACTGGTACTACTTATATGGACATTCCAACTTTTGTGTAGTATATCTCTGGGTAGTACAGGAAAAAGATTATTGCTAAGTCGTGAATTTTGTTATCTTCTTATGATGGAAAAATTACTGGGTTTGTGTGGGTTGGTCTCTCTCTCTCTCTTTGGGTTGTTTGTTACGACCAAGCTAACTAAGAGAGTTTGGGGTTTTCTGTGTGCAAAGCAATCCTGCAAGAAATGTTGAGGATATGAAAATAGGCGTCTTATGAGGTGTTGTGTACTCCAGCCGGTAGTGAACAAGATCTAATATCAAAATATATATGTATTATCACTCTTGGTGCACAAAAAGCATATATCAAGTAAGTACTTCAAGAGGAGAGTGAAAATAACATTGAAACTATTTTATTGATCGTCATTGATTTCTGCTACTTTGCGGTCTCATAACGAGAAAAACAAGTAGAGAGTCGATAAGAAATTACACCATTTTCTCACCGTTTCGTCCTCTCGCCAGCATCAATAATGGTGATGCAAGTATGCGCACTGTAATAACTCAGGTACTTAAATTAAATACAGAGAGTAGAAAAGAAAAGGAGAAGAAACGGCAAAAGTGTCTGAGACAGATCGGATATTGGAACTTCATGGATGGCTAACTTTTTTCTCAGGGAATAAGTTGAGTTTAAATTATAGGTATTTTTTCTATCAACATAGTTTTACGTGAGAAGCAAGAAAAAAACAAAGCAATGAATAATAAAGTTTTATTTTTAAAGAGACACCCATCATCAGATACTACATATATACATATACATTTATTATATAGATACACACGCTATAAAAGTACTCTTTATCTGGAATTTTTGGAAAAATTCCATTAGGGAACAAGATAAGTTGTGTTGGTTAGGGGAGATTATTGAACAAAAACCAGCCTAACCTGGCAAGTTGTATTTGACCTTACCTTTGCCACTGAAAACGACATGTGCTCGCTTGATTCATTTTTCTTCACATTTACTCATTTTGTTTAAGGTTCGGGTCAGGTTGCAAGAGAGGATACATGCATAGTTGGGCTTAGGCTTTTAAAACCCATCCATATATCAGCTGTATGTATTGTAAAGGTAATAAAGGTGGTAGTTTCAAGTAAAATAAGTAATTATTATTGTTACCTTTATCATTAAAGGGACCATTATTCTCCTTTTAACAACAAAGAAATATGAAAACGTCGTAGAGATAATAATCCAGGATTTCTAAACATAGCCTAACAAAACACAGGAGATTGGACACTGATGATGATGTGAATGATTTTAACTGGTAATCAGCATGAGGTTATTGGAGAAGAGAATGTCTTACAACAAATGAAACAAAAAACTACATAGTATACAATGTGGTTATAACTAGCATCTGACTCTGCTCTACGAAGTCTTTTTGAAGAATTTTTACTAACTTTGCCCCTAGCTTATATAACTTTTATAAATATGTTCTGTCTTATATATATACGGGAAGGCAAATGTACTCTTTCCTTTAAAGTTTTAGAAACCAAAAGTTGTCTGACTATATGACATACTAATTTTACCAACGGATGCAATGCAGGACGTGGACGAAGCAGGAAAAAAAGAATACATGAACTGAGTAAATTGTATAAAACGTAGCCAATATTATTTTTTGAATGGGGTTCATAATATCATGGTGTGCTTTTGTTTATTATTACTACCAGTACCAGCACAGTTTACATATGTATATATATCTGCATAAGTTAACTTGGCTCTCTTTCTCTTTAACTTTCCTTATTATGTATTTACGCTTGAACTTTTGACTTTTTAAAAATTCTATCCATGAATGGTAGAAGGATTGGATGAATGAGTAAGCAAAAATGAATACCAAATAGGCAACGTAAAAAGCAAGGCAAGGTTATGTTATCGTTGCTGAGCTCTCTTCTTTTATGAATATACAGGAAGCAGTTAAAATCGAAAGCAGTTTTCCATTTCGTACTCTTTCAGTACAATAGGATGATGGTGGTATTGCAGTGGGCATTGCTAATTCAACCATCCACTTTACTATTTTACTAAAAAAATCAAACCAATACATACCCAGCGATAGAGCTAGAAAGAAAAAATGAGGATAAGGAAGGTTTGTACAAAAAGTTTACAAAGTAACGTAGTGTTAGCACCATACCATGTCATGCGTGTACGTATTTATGTATTTTTGTTTGAATGCCTTGGGTCGGGAACATTTTGCAATTTATTTTTTCAAGCTTTCCTCTTTTCTCGATTTCGTTTTCTTCTCAGATCTTTCACTATGAGCCATTGTATTTTGTACAGCAAAAGATGAGTTATTGTGGTAAACGCTGTACTACCACACACATACATAGACATGGCATGGCTATGAGGATGTGTACTCAAATCCTAGTTTTATATTGCCAAGACTCATGCAGGCCAGCATTCAAAGCAAAAAGGATATAAATACTCACAGCAGATAATTTTATGTATTGTGATGTGTGATAAAAAACATAGGAATAGTAAAAGGATTCTTAGAGGAGAATAGGAGGACGGATGATCAAACATGTTTAGGGTTTTTTGAACTGGTGATGTGAATTTTGAGTACTGAATTGAGATAAAAGCTTGAAAATGTGGAATATCGCATCTCTTTAGTTGCTCTCTCTCTCTCTCTCTCTCTCTCTCTCTCTCTCTCTCTCTCTCTCTCTCTAGAATCCGTAGGTTTTGGTTACAGTGAGTGAGCGAGTAAAAAGTTAGCACAACAATATGCATTGCTTTTTCTCTCTTCCCTTTTCAGAATTTTTACTACCACACAAAGAGCTCAAGTGCCGGTAGGAAAAAGTAGACGAGAGAGAGAGAAAAATCTTTGAATGTGAGCATGTATGAAAAATATATAAGAATGGAGATATAAATGTTTATTATTAACTCATGCACATACACACACATGCTATTTATGTCTTTCCACTAAAGTATGTTTGACTATAGACGACTCATATAAGAAGACAGATATTTTTGCTGCTTTTTATACAATATTTTTCTTTGCCACAGAGAACTTCCTTTTCCATATGCCAAAGAGGAAACCTTTGGAGATTTATGTCCGGCAGTTTGAAGGAAATGTGAGACAAGCCCCTCCAGGTCTATTTACGACCAAGATCATATCATCCTTAAACATCTTTTCTTTTCCTTCAACAGTAGTCCTACTGCCGCTACTTTTATGCAACCAGCGAAAGAATCAACCTTATTTCCTTGTGCTGTTTTTTCTACTGTGCCTTTCCTTCTTCGTTTCACAGCTCGTAGAAAAATAATAAAAATACACAAGCATTTCATCAAGAGAAGCTGTGGTGGTGTTACTAGTAGTAAAAATGCGTAATATTTTTTAGTAGCCACAGTTGTAGAAGTTGAGTGAGCATGTAGTAAAAATTGTAATAGTAGGGTAGGTTGTTGTTCCTTCGTCAAATCTTCTTCGCTTCTTATTATTATCACCACTAATAATACTACTACCAGTGTTCAACTATTCACTATTCAACAATTACCGCAGTACCTCTCTACCACTTCCATCTTTTTTGTTTAAAGGAATGATCAAATGAAAAACGTGAAGATGAGCTTGAGCAATGTATCTTGAAAAGTATTTTTCTCTTACTGTTGCACTAGGTTAGGTTAGTTGGTTGGGTTAAATATGAAAACGTGGTTGTTGAGGTATAGATGCGATAAATACAAGATTCTTCCCTGCCGGGTCAGTTTTTTTTGTATTAAGAAAGCTATGTACCAGAAATAAAAGGATTACTATTATCACTAACAACCTTATGTCAGACTTGTACAATGTAGGTCTGTTTGCTCAATATTTTCTGATCAGCTCTGTAAAACAGTTCTAATGTTTGATTTGGTTCTGCTTCCAGAAATAAAAAACCCAACAAAGCCTGTTTAACTGGTTAATGTTAATGGAAGAAAGAGGTAGTAAAATTTAAAAGTCGGAAAAAATCGAGTGAAAAATCAGAAGTAAATATATTCTAAATATATATTACATTTTTCCATGAATTTCAATGAAAGGAAACGTTCACAGTTCTTGTACAGGGAAGACAAAGAAAAAAAGGAAAATGCATTTTTATCTCTTTTCTGTTTTCATGGATGTGAGTTGAGCATGAAGAGAGAGAGATTGGTATTTTCAAGATGAGCTTCTAAAAATTTCTCAGGTCTCTGTAGAATGATGATCCACAATCAGTCTTATTTTTCCCTTTACTGGATGAAGACAAAAATGTATCCCATTTACTATTGAGTGGCCCAATACAACATATGTAAATACGTAACGCACTCAACATACCGTAAATGCAGTAGTAGAAGAAATCATTGTAATGTCTTGTTACATGACATGGAAAAGAGTCTTCATCATGATACTTTAGCTCATTAGATGCAGTTGAGAATTTTTCGGTTCACCTCCAAATCAACCGGAATGGGGCTGTAAAATGTAAAGAATTTCAAATGAAGACATGACACTAAACTAGAAATAGAAGAAAAATACTTGCAGCCTGAGTGAGTTAGTGGTACGTAACGTACATTATATACAGTATATATGGTTTGTGGGGGTCGTCGTATTTTTCCTTATTATTATGAGTAAAATTGTAGGAACCACATATTATGCAATAAGACATGTGTACAATATATGTTTACAATATTTTTTGTTCTATGCAACTACCACACGGTGTGGTGTTTGCTTTAATGGATAGTTTTTTGTACGTATGAATGTCGCCTGTGTGTTTATTGCTTATGGACGAAAATCTTTTATTTTTGTGGTTTGTTTATGATGCAAAATGGGATGTTGATGATTTTAAGTGGAAAATGTTTTCTTGCAAAAGTTTATTGCTTACCTAAGATCATACAAAAAATTAAGTGTACTTTGTATTTGCAACTTCGTCCTTATGAATTCAGTACGACCACCAAAGTGACTATACTAGCAAGTAATTTTTCGAAGTACTTTAATTATCCTGTAAAGATTTTTATTCTTTTGGGGGTTTCATATATATGTATGTATGTATGTATATGTTCATTTAGTTTGGATTTGTTTTTTCTCTTTCTAAAAACCTGTCCTTTTACTTATACATTGATAAATATTTAGTAATGCTCAGTTGTAGCAGATTCTTTTTTAAATCCTAGCCTGGAAAGAAAAAAGAAACAGGAATATTTTTACGAGTTCGTAATATTATAGGGTCTCAAGGGATACCGACCGACGGTGGCGGCGTCACCGGCTTTTTATGCATTTTAGTTGAGCTGCGCCTGCTTACTGCGTTGTGTAGACAATTCTTTTATGCGTACATCTTAAAAGGTTTATGTTCTTTTGCTACATAGGGAAGCATCCTGTAATGCAATCGGGTTATAAAAGCTAAGAGAAATAAAACATCGAAATGAAAGAAAATGGGCTTCGATACGATTAACACAACATGAAAAAGGTTATTACTATTATTGGTCATATATCCATATTACACTGCTCATTTCGCTTTGTCTTTTACTAACAACTAAAAGTTCTTCCAATAACTTTTCATAAATCATTAAAACTGCCCAAAATTTTTGAGGGAAGACGACAAAGTTGTGTAGACTATGACTGTGCTATGCTGCCACAAGATTATCTAAAACCAGTTGCTTTAATACATGTGTTGTTATTCTTGAGGAGTAAGACGGAGAATAAAGAAACCGGGTGTAAAGTTCCGGTACTGTCGGTTTTCTTGTGAAGTTGGAAACTACAGAACACTGATACTGCATCTTCCTTCTATTCATTATATGCCAGGATGCCATACTAATAATATTACAACAATTACAATTTTAGCTAAACCTCCGGTTGCGCATAGTTGTGTGTTGAGTAACGCTATTGTTGTCTATGTTTACCAAGAAATACTGCAGTGTTCTACCCAGAAACAAAAGAAAATAATGGCATTATTAAAACAAGCAGAGTGAAGCTGATAGAGACTTTTAAGCATGCCCACAAAAAGCATCACGATAAAATGGTTTCATTCGCATTATTATTATCACTGCTATTTATTAGGTTTAAAATGTGAACTTTTTGTTGTTGGTGTAGAGCCAGCATGGAGCATTGAGTAGTAAAAACCTCATGAATTTTACGCTTGCTCACATTTCAATGAAAGTTATCCCAGGTGAATCACTGCTATGAGACGAATTGAGTGAGAGAGTATTGTAGATAGGGTGCAGGACAAATAGTAATAAATGGAAAGGATGATGATGATGACGATAAAAACTACTGCTGTGTTATAAATAGTAATAATAATATTAGCTAACACCAGTTAACTCTTCTTTGGATTCATGCATATAATAAAGAGGGATTGATGATGATGACTATGACGATGATGATCATCAATGCAGAATATTGTTGAGAGATGAAAATGGAAGTGAAGTAGTAAATACTGCAGCAAAAGCAGTAGGAACAACATCACAACAAAATCCAAATTAAAAAAGTAATCGTATAAACCAAGAAGAGGAGAAAATACGAATAGATACATACATAGACTACTTTACTTTTTTACTATATATACACAACTGTGATAATATTATTAAGCCTGAAAAATATGGCAATGGGGGATCAGCATTTAAAAAAGTACCACGAACCATGCTGAGCCATTCTTATGCAGATTGTCTTTTTTCTAGACTGGGCAATATTTTAAAATTCTGTTTACTTCAACCTCCACACACACTATACTACCACTACCACGGACTTAGTTTATATGCATGTATTGCATTCATAGAGTTTTTATTATATTTTTTCCGTCTTTAAATACTTTTTGCTGGTTTGGAATTAGTACCTAATGTTTGCATATAATACAAAAAGTGAGTGAAGTAAAGTGTTTGTGTAGAGAATGAAACTTGTGTCCCCTTCCTTATTTTTGCTGGCTGCTATGCTCGCTGCATCTGCTAAAACTCTTCTTCGTCTTAGTTTTTTTACTGCTGTTACTCGGAATACGCGATACTGACTAACAAACTGGAGGTCCCAAAATCCCAAGGACATTATACTACTACTAGACACACAGCACGACGACGATTCTTGAGTGCTTATAGTAAAAGATTACTTTATATAATAGGTTTGAGCAGAGAGAATCATCATCATTTTTAGTGTGTATTTACTACTGTGAGCCTTTATTTTCTATATGGCAAAACGAAACTTGACGAAATAACAGAGATTTTGTGAGAGTGTGTGTATGCGCAAGTGTCTTTTGTTAAAAGAGGATGAAAATCACTTTGAATTGAATAAAGTGAAAAAGTTTGGACCGAAAATGAATTGAATATAAAAAAGGAGTAGTTTTCTTTCTTTAGCTTTTGCACCATTCTATTTTCTAAAACACACACACACATCCCACCACCACCACCATAATAAACTAATACTCTACGTGATAAAATGAAAAAAGGATTGAAAAATGTTAGAAAGATAGAATAAGGGATAGAGGATAAAAACAGCATGGCTTCGTTTGCAATTCGATAAAATTGTGCAAGTCATCAATTGTGTATGCATCTATGTATGTATATTTATGTGTGTAAGTAAAAAAATGTAAAGCACCAGAAAAGGTATTTAAACTAGATTTCACATTAACCCCTTTTTTATATATATTTTCTCTCTTGAGTTCCCTCTTGCTGGTCTTATTCAACAACAATTTCAAAGAGAAAAATAATAGAGAATCAAAATAGAGTTTTATTCAAAATATTTTAAATCTTTCTTCTTTTTTTAATTTCAACTCAATTCTATTTTCAAGAGAGTTACTCTCTTTCTTTACCAGGCATGCTGAATAACTTTGTAAAAAGATGAAAAGCATTTTCTACACACAGAGCTAGTTATTCTTGTGTGTCTATGTTTATTCTGATTATCTGCAAAGCATGAGTTTCAAAAAAAGTTACCTCAAACTTTATAAAAAGAAACTTTGCACAATGAAATATCTCAGCAGTGTAGCATCATAGTTTTGTCAGAAAAAAGTAACCAGCTATGTGGAAAAAAGGAAGGAACGAGAAACCTTGAGGCTTTGTATTGCTCAAATTAATAATTATAATGCGGTTTTAAAAAACTGAGCCATTCATTGTTGACCACTAGTATAATTACAAGAACGTGAAAGTGTTGTAAAGACCGCTTAAATTTATTGCTGTCAAAAGCAAACTATTGGTGAAGCGAGTGGTAAATTTGGCTGGATATACAGAATTGTGTCAAATATTTTATACCATGTCAGCAATACTATTCTTGTTCAGGCTGGTGGCGGCTCAAATGTCAACATAAATGTAAATTCGAATCGCGAAATCGTAATGCTTATGACATTGCAATGCGGCTAAACACTACTCACATAAAATCACGCTTCACCATTTGACATAATATTTTATATTACATATTATATTTCATTCCGCAACCTCATTGTTTGGGAACCAGGATTTATGACTATTAGATTTATGACTTTCATTTCCAAACGGGGAAAATGTAAAAAAATAGGTTATATGCAACAGTAACAAAATGACAATAAGATTCTATTGTTATTTTGATTTCGAACCAAAAAATAAGTTTCTTTGGAATAAACAGAAGAATTTTAAGAAAAACTAGTTTCTTTCCGCTGCTGGCTTTTCTTCACAAATAATATCTTCATCCTTTTGTTCAGTTAGAAACGAGATAAAGTTGTGAAATATAAAAATGAAATACGAATATGTGTGGATATGATATACATCGTTGAATAGAAAAAACTTACAATTTAAAAAAGAGAATACAGTACTATTATACCACGATGAAAGAGTAGTCGTGCGGTATGATATTTATGATGCAAGTGTAACTGCTTTGTCTGGAAGTCGTATTCTTGTCTACTGCTCCTCCCTTTTTCCAGTCAGCCAGGCGAGCAGGATCTTCTCAGCTCTCCCGAATATACTTCACACCACCGCTGTTTGTCTTTTTACATTTAGGTTGGCCACGAGATCTTTCGCTTTGCCTTGGCAAGTTTCATTTTAATTCTATGCATTTTATTAAAACTTATTTTTAGATGGAATGTGTGAAAGTGAGAATTTTATGACGGATTTGTGAAACTTGAGAATTTTATTCTTCTCCCTTCTCTCTATGGCTTTACACCTTTTATACTGTGAAGCAGTCAGGGAGAATAGAAGAGAAAAAAACTTGCCGCCGCCTGAACTGCTGTGGTTGATTCAATACATTTTTTATATTTCTACGCATTTAAGTATTGTGTGAATGGGAATGAATAACAATAATAGTCTTTTTTAAATTGCGAGACCATCAGAGATGGCCTACGACATTTTTATTGCATTTCTTTCTTAAATTCTCTTTTTTTCTGACCACATCATCAGCATTTTTCTTGATTCTTGCCATTCTGCATTTTACATTTTATGTACTTTTAGCTTAGGGCAATCTAAACATTATGCAATAGTTAAGGTTTGTAGATCACGAACTATTTTACAGGATCGCCGAATGCGTAATTTAGTGGCTACTTTAGTTTTAGTCACGCATTATAGCTAAAAGGGGCTCAGATACCAGAGTTGTCACAAAAACTGTCAACCAGAATGATGAAGCCGCTTGCTGATAGTGACGAAATATATTTTCAAATTTTGTGCAAACTGTGAGTGTATGACAGGAAATGTTACCGGCTTGTTTTATTTACGGCTGTCATGTTTCCCTTGATGAATTATACAGATTGGGCATGGATTTGAATTTATGCGGAGTTATGCTTTCACACACGTAATGATGTTTTATGTTTCTCGCTTGTGAGATAAGAACATATATTATTCACGTGATACACCAAGCTATAATATGACGTTAGTACGTGTATGGCATGGTTCATGCTTGTCTTTTGTTAGCTGTATTCATCGTTTGTCTAAATATATATTTTCGAGAACCAGTCAACCTGAACGCATCTTCTTGTGAAATGTGTGTGCATTTGGCTGTCGAAGAAACGTAAGCAAACCTTTGAAAAGGAGACAGTGCACATTACATCAATATAAACTTTTGTCAGAGCAAAAAGTAAAGAGAGATTCTTCATTTTCCACACTGAATATTATGATTGGAACTTATAAAAACGAAACGCTTGGCACAATCCATTTTCTATTACAATAGAAATAGTGTAAGCGAATTTTCACAGCATGCATATTACGACTATCATTAATGGACAGCTTGTCTTTAACACACACTACATACATACGTATTATATGTATATACGTGTTTTAGGTGTGATATTATTTTTAAAATGTAAGAAAGATCGTGAGAGCTGTTCGTAGTAAGCAAGAGAGTGGAAGGCGAGTAGAGGAAAATAGTAAAAAAGTGGATTTTCTTTTGCATCACGGTTTATTCTCATACTTCATCACAGACACTATCATCCCCTTATATTTGAGTGGTTCATTCGTCCTGCTACTGCTTTTTCTTCTATCTAGTTTAGTTGTTTTCTTAAGCTTTACTACTACTGCTACTACCCTGCTGGTTTGCAAGTGGATAATGTCGTACATAGCGTGCACTTTTCCTTGCTTACTTACTCGACAGAATAAACTCGGTTCTGCTGTTGAAATTGCTTTCCATCTTACAATTTCAGCTTTATCATCGTCATCACCAGCAACATCAGGGCCGGGCCATGGACACATACACCATACACTACACCGACGTAATACATTTGCCTTTGCGTACTTTTCTTGTATGTATTCAGTTTTGTCAGTGAGTAGGGAAACAACAACAAAGCTGAAAGTTGTGTTGTTTTAAGCTCGAAGCAAGCAATAAGCTGATGAAATAAGCAAAACAGGGGATGTGTATTTGAAGTGTTTAGTCAGAGTGGAAATAGTACTCCTGCATGGCATAGTCATCACTATCACCATCATCCTCATGACAGGGCATGATTGCCATCGTTTATAGTAAAGGTAGTAGTAGAATAGCATACATATATGCAGTTCCAATGCTAGAAAACCGGCAAAAAGTCAGTGAAAAGACAATGATGATCAGGATTTCATGTTGCTCTGTGGTGTGCTCATGATGACTGCTACGAAAAAAGCTTGGCTCATTTTCATCATTCTGGCAAGTTTCCTTTTCGATTTTCAAGTTTCTAGTATTTTAAAGACTAAAGAGAAAATAAAGCAGAAAAGATGAAGCACAAAGTATACATAGTCAGCTACACAAGTTGTAAGAGGACCTTTAGTCACTTCCTACTTTTTTCCTTTGCACACAGGAGGGCAGAAATGAAACAAAAGCAAAAAACTAAAAAGAGTGTGTAGGAGCATAATACACATACTAGTATAAACCCAATTTTTTCTCTCGGTTTTTACTAGTTTTAGTTGAGTTCTTATATTTTTCGTTTCTCCCCTATATTGCCCCTGGTGAAGATCTTGTTCTTTAAGACGAATGAGAGGGAGTATGAAAGTGGTGAAAGAAAAAAAGACAATTGAGTTTTCTTTAGGTTCTCTCTCTTGTCTTATCTTGGTGAAAGCTTGAAAACTATTAAGGTTTAAGAAGAAAGAATAATACAGAGAAAATGGTGTAGCTTAATACAAAGAAAAAGAGACGATGATGATGATGTTCATGTTGATGAAGAAAAAGAAGTGAAGTGGACGCTGGTTGGTGGTATATTATACGTGCATATACCTCCCCATTTTCAGCTTAGTTTTATTAGTGAAGTAACAATAAGGTCATGTAGTGGTTTGATTTGAAGGTAGGACCTAGATATATATAAGACCATGCAGTCAGGCTTTTTTCCTATTATTAGTATTGCTTTACGTTAGCACAAAGTTGGGAAAAGGGGAATGTTTTTTATAATCTTATTCTCAAGTAATACGGCTCTTCCTTTCTTTTTTCGAATCGAGTATACTTTTTCTTCGTCACTGTCTCTAAACAAACTGTGTTATTTTCCCTGACCACGATCATTGGGTTAACATCAACAATCTACACACAGCAGCAGCACAAACAGACAGACATTGGCACTCGCACAAGCAGTACTAGCAGTACATATATAGTAGTGGTAGATCTACAGAAACACGGGAGAAAAATATGTGTCTTCTTTGTCGTTTTTGGCAATTCACAATGGCTCTCAATTCCAATATTGGACTTGTTCCTTGGGTAAAGTTTATTTAAAGCTCGATTAGATTGCTTCTCCTTTCTTTCCTCTCTTTCTCCCACCGGTGGAAGAAAATGCACAGTGTACCAGAACAACCAAAGATTCTAAGAGAGCTTGTGTTTATCTGCCTAAAATATATAGTGTAAAGACAGAGCATAAAAATATACACTGTCCTCTTTCCATTCTCGTCTTGTTTTGGAGTATCCATCTGGGTACTTAAATATGGGGTTTCGTAGAGCGTACTAAGGTTGAAACTAAAAGAAGCGGATACCGGTGATGATGATCATGATTGTGATGACTATATATACATGTGTGTTTGTGTAATCTATTGAGTTTTTCGTACTTGTGTATTTTCTTTTGACTTCTGACCATGGGAAATAAATGAATAAAAAGGAGATGTCTTTTACAGTACACAATGTGTGTATACCTATGTTACATATTCTACAATATCCTCATCAAACCTCTTTTGTCCTTCTTCTCCAGTACTTCGGCTACTGGCATGTGTAGCAAAGAAAGGTGGTGGGTGTAGTGCTAGTTTCCTCTACGTAAAAACGAAGTAGCAGTAGGTTCGAGAATGGACTCGCTTCTATTATCATTCTATGAACAACACACAAGGGAAACGGGAAAAGGATATTTAGATTCAACAAAAGCTTTATCGAAAATACGACCTTATTTCCTTGAGTCGATAACATTTGTGTATTATTGGCCAGCGTACTATGTCGAAAACGAAGAAAAGAGTGGAATGAGTGGTGGTACAATTTCATATTATTATTATGGCTAACTCTCAAGCACAAGAATAAGAAAAAGGTTGCTGCTGCATCCTACTTTTTACATGCTTTGTAAAAACTATATAACATCATCATCAGTACAAGAAGAGCGCAAGGGAATGCTGGTGTAGTAGAAGGATGGTAGAAAAGCTGATTTTCTCCGGATATTTGCCAAACTCTTGGGCAACTCAAATGCTTTTGGAGGAGAGAAAAGATGGAGAGCGAGAAAGATGCTTGTTTGCTTGCTTCAATTTACCTTGATTCATTCATTTTATGGTTAAAGAGGTTTTATTGAATTTTTTAAACTCTAGCTTTCGTGGACTTGCCGTCTACT